>PVLC010003897.1:0-91218 GCA_004027655.1 Graphiurus murinus | reverse complement strand
GTAGGGGGCATTTCATTCATTTTAACTTATCTTAAACCTCTTCCTGGGACTTTGTAAAATCTAAAATGGTTCCTGGTTGAAGGATAACTTAAATCCAAGGGTCATTTAACACTCAAAAACCTAAAAATCTTTCTTTCCCCTTTTTACGCTTTTCTGAAAGGAAGTTTTTTGTTTTGTTTTGTTTTATTCCTTCAGTACCTCACAACAACGTATGATTATGATGCACCAATAAAATAACTAGTATGCCATTGTAAGAATATGTTACCCCATTATTCTTACACTTTATCCATAGAGAATTTTTTTTAGTTCTCTGACCAGAAGAAAGTAGAATCTCAAAGCATTAAAACTAACATCTAGCTTTATTTTTTAGAGTTACTCAAACATTTTATTTTATTTTATTTCTTGGTACTGAGAATTGAACCCATAGTCATTATACCTCCAAGTTACATCTCCAGGTCTTTTTAAAATTATTATTCAGAAACAGGGTCTCATTAAGTTGCTGAGGTTATCCTCAAACTTGCCATCCTCCTGTCTCAGTCTCCCAAGTACTGGGATTACAGGCATGTACCACCATGCCCAGCTAAACATTTTATTTTCACAGTTAACTTTTATCTGACATTGAACACTTAATACACAACTATCTAGACTTCCTTTGCAAAGTGGTGAATCAGTTTTCTCTGCATTAAGAGTTTGAGTGCTATATAGTCACATAATCATACACATACAAATATATGCACATACATGAATGTAGAGAAGCAGCTCATTTCATTTCTTATGATTGTGATTTTTCCATAATCTCGAACAATTGTCCATTCCAGTATTGGAGCTCAGTACAGAGTTGAACATGGAAGTACAAACAGAAAACATACATATTTTCCTACAGATCTCAAAATTATTATTTATGTCTCATTTTTCTCACAAATGGAAAGGCAAGTCTGAATCTATTTCATTGTAGCAGATGATGAATTCTTCTCTTACTACATTGAAATTGCAAAAAGTTTGGTTTCCTACCAAACTGAGAAAAGAAAATCTCAAATTTTCTTTTTCGTCAGAGGATTCTGAAATCATATGGAAAAGGTTCAAAACTAGCATTCTTCTCTAGGCCCTTTATATGTAGTTCTTATTTACTAGATGCATGAGATTTTGTGAAATGGCATGACTTGAAAGATCAGAAATAGTGAAAAGAACAATGAGAACTGGATTTGAGATGGTGCCAGCCACTGACTCTGTGATTTTTAAGCAGATTGCTCGGTCACTCTTTCACAGGTTTCTCAGGACTATAAAGGGATATTACATCTCTGTAAGTGCCTCAGAAAATAGGCATATTTTTAAGATGGTGATATTGTTATTAACTCAATATGTGTGTCTGCTAAAAGGGTGGCATCTTTTAACAATGTTGGAGTGGCCTCTTTTACTGTGCTCATTTCCCCCTTACACTGAATTTTTCACATATGTATGTATGTATGCATGTGTGTGTGTGTGTGTGTGTGTGTGTGTGTGTGTGTGTCTTGCAAATGTGGTATTGGTAAATGAATAGACAGAGAGATTAATGGAATAGAAGAAAGAACCCGGAAACAGACCCAGACCAATACAGTCCTTTGAAAAAGGAGAAAAGAAATTCAATGAAAAGAGCATAATGTTTTTAACAAATGGTATTGAACTAATTGGATGCTTACATGGACAAAAAGTGAATCTAGATACAGACATTATATCCTTTATAAAAGTTAACTCAAAATGCATAATCAGACCTAAATGTCAAATGCAAAACTATAAAACTCCCTGAAGATAATGTAGGAGAAAATCTAGGTGACCTGATTTGGCAGTGACTTTTTAAAACACACACACAAACACATGCAGATACACACACACACACACACATACACCACATGAGAGAAAAACTGATGTTGGACTTTATTCAAATTCAAAACTTCTGCTCTGCCAAAGACAAGAATATTAAATGAATGAAAATTCAAGCCATGATGGTGAGAAAATATTTGCAAAACATGTGTCTGATAAAGGATTAGTATCCAAAATACACAACGAACTCTTAAAACTCAACAATAAGAAAACAACCCAATTTGAAAAACAGGCAAAAAATATAAACTGACATGCCCAAAGAAGATATACAGATGTGCTGGGCATGGTGGCTCACACCTGTAATCCCAGTACTTGGGATATATTTACACATGAACATAATATAATTTGATCAATTTCATTCCCCAGTACTTCCCTTTTCCCTTCCCTCTGACCTCTTTGATCATATAACCCTTGACTTTTTGAGTCTTATATCACTCAAATATTAAATCATAACAATGTCTTCTTGCCAGCGTTTTCCAAATTAACCTAGTGGCCCATACCTATAATCCCAGTACTTGGAGGCTGAGATAAGATCATAGGTTTGTGACTAGCCTCTGTAACTTAGCAAGGCCCTATGCAACTTAGTGAGATCCTTTCGAAAAAAGGATGGGGGGGTGGGAATGTAGTACAGAGGTACAACACCCCTGGGTTCAATTCCCAGTAAAACACACACACACACACACACACACACACACACACACACACACACACAGTTCAAGGAATTTTAGCTCTACAAAATTGTCTTAGAAGAAAGTTTCTGTGATTAAATTAGTTAGGGAAATACTGAATAATATCCCCTGTTGGAAATTCACATATTAAAATTCCTCAGAAGTTCTACCCCAAATGAATGCATTGTGTTTAGCCTAGACTTATTTCAATTATTAAACCATCCCCCTTTTGAATAAAATCTATTGAAGTCCATGGGGCACTGGTTCTGAAGAACATACTTAGAGAAAGCTTCACAATACAATTATGAGTGCTTTATCTCAAATTGATTTCATTCAACTGTTTTTAAAGTAAAATTAATATATAATAAATCACTTGTGTTTAAAATTCAACTTAATAGGACTTGGTTATTGTACATCTATGAAGCTATCATCTTGGTCAAGATGTAAACACATCTATGAACACAACCCCCAGTTTCTTTATCCCCTTTCTAATTGCTATCTTTTATTCTTCCCTAGTCTAGTTCCGAGGCAAATCTTGTTAGTTTTCTGCTACTATAGATTTGTTTATATTTCTATATAAATGAAATTATATAGTGTGAGCTGAAAATTTCTGTTCTCTCCAAATTCATAGTTTGAAACCCTAATCTCCAGTGTGGTGGCATTAGAAGGAGGTGCTTTTGAAAAGTAGCTAGGTAATCAGGTATGAGCATAGCGTCCTAATAAGAAACAGAAAGTTTGCTCTTCCTGCTCTGTTGGCCTCCTTGAGAAAATACAATATGGAAACAGCCATCTGCAAACCAGTAAGAGACAACATGCAAACAGATAACTGCAAACCAGCTCGTGAGCCCTCACTTGATCACTTGACTCGACTCGGGGTGGGCTGGCACCGTTATCTTGTACTACACAGTCACGTAAGGAATACATGTTTGTTTAAGCCACCCAGTCCATGGTCCCTGGTTCTAGTAGCCCTCACTAAACATACATGATATGTGCTCTTTTGTTCTGGTTTCTTCAATTATTTTGAGATTCATCTACATCACTTAGTATATTCCACTTTATAGATACACTGCAATTTGCTTAACCATTAACATTTGGATTATCTCTAGTATTTTTCTGTTCCAACACAGTTGCTGAGAACAGGTGTATGCAAGTCTTTGTAAACACATATTCTTTCCTTTCTCTTTAACAAAGACAGAAGAACTGAATTATAGGGCAGGTGTGTATTTCACATGTGAAGAAACTGCAGACTATTTTGCAAAGTCACTGAACCATGTTGTAGTCTTACAAGCAGGTATAGGAATTTCAGTTCTTCCACATTTTTGTCAATATGTGGTATGCCTAGGCTTGCTAGTTTTTTACCATTTTACTAGTTTGCATAGTGGTATCTTATTTTTTTTAAATATGGATTCTTTAATGTCTAATGATATTGCATATCTTTTCATGTGCTTATTTGCTCCTTTTACTTATTTATTTAATGTCTGTTCAGTTCTTTCGTCCACTTTAAAAACTTTGGGTCATTTGTTTATTATTGAAATTAGAGAGAGTTCTTTATAAATTTAGGATACAAGTTCTTTATCAGATATATGATGTGAAGATATTGTCACCCAGTTGGTGAGCTAGCTTTTATTCTTTTAACAGTATCTTTCAAAGAGCAAATGTTCTTAGTTTTAACAAAGTCCACACTTTGATTTTTTTTCTTTTATGGGTTGTGCTCATGGTTTTGTGTATATAGGGTGAGGAATGGGTTATAGTTCTTGTTTAGTTTTGTGCCTTACGTGAATGCCTCATTGTTCTAGCGCTACTTGTTGAAATGACTCTCCTTTCTCCACTGGCTTGCCTTTGCATATTTATCAATGGTCAACTAGCCATCTAAATAATCAAAAAATTATGAGTTAATAAATAATATCCAGCTGCAATTATGGATTTATCTATTTCTTCCTTGCAATTATACTTTTGCTTCGCATATTTTGAAGGTCTGTTATTAGGTGTCTTTAGGTTCAGGATGGTTATTCCCTCTTGGTGAATTGTCCCCCTTTATCATCATGAAATGCTTCTCTTTATCCCTGTTAGCACTCTTTGCTCTTATGTGTATGTATTCACCCCAGCTGTCTTTTATGGACATTAGCTCAGGACATCATTTTGGATCTTTTACTTTGAATTTATATTTAGCTTTCTAGTGAAGTATGTAGTTGGATCTGTTTAATTTGTTGATGTTCTGTCTTCAACTGGTGTGTTCCGAACCTTTAGACTTAATGTGATTCTTTTATTCTACCATCTTGCTATTTATTTTCTATTTGTGACATGTATTATTGATTCTGTTTTCTCTTTCATCAAATATTTATGAACTGAGTATTATTATGATTCCATTTCATCTCCTTTGCTAGCATATTGGCTATAACTGATTTTCATATTAATTTATTGTTTTAGGGAGTATAACATACATCTTTAATTTATCATGGTTTAACATTAAGTGCTGTTATGTTACTTTAAGTCTATGAATAAATCCCTAAAAAACATACTTCCATTTATCCTCTCCCAGTCTTTGTACTATTCTCATTTACTTTACTTCTGTATATGTTACAAACTCTGCAATGTGTTTTTAATATTTCTGACACAGTCTGTTAACTTTTAAATAGATTTACTTAAAATCTATTTAAATAAGAAAAACATTCTTTATATTTACCAAGGTAGTTACCATTTCTGGTTTCCTTTAGTTTCTTTGTAGGTCCAAATTATTTGATCAAATATCATTTTATTCTGCATAAAGAGTTTCTTTTAATATTTTTATACTTATGCTATCCACTGAGTAATTCTTTATATATGTCTGAAAAGTGCTCATTTTATTTTTGTTTCTAAAAGATATTTTTGCTGTGTAACAATTTCTTTTTCATACTTTTATTGATGTGCTGTAATTTTACATCATAATGAGGTGTCCAGTGATAGAAATACACTTGCACACAACACTTGGCATGCTTCCCGCTAGAACCCCACCCCACCTTCCTCTCCTTCTCCATCTTGTCATTGAGATTGGTATTGATAATTTCATATACATACATAGAATCATTTAAACCATTACCTTCAGTATGTCTCTATCTTCCCTCTATCGCTCCATTGGAGTCTCCACTCCTTTATCTGAGGTTTCTTTTGTTACCCAATTTCTCTCTAGCTTCCACGCATGAGAGAAAATATACAACTATTTGCTTTCTGAGCCTAGTGAATCTCACTTAGCATGATATTTTCTAGTTCCATCCATTTTCCTGTAAATGACCAAAAAAAAAAAATTGGTTCTTCTTTATGGCAGAGTAAAATTCCATGTGTGTATATACCGTAGTTTTGTGACTCATTCGTCTGTTGATGGACACATAGTTGTGTCCTTGAAGATTTTTTTTCTTTATCTTTGGCCTTAAGGAACTGTATTATGATGTACTGGTATGGCTTTAGTTTTAATAATTATGGTAAGGGTTTGTTTCTACAGGCGACTCCAGTTATACATATATTTGGCTATTTGAAATTATTCCATAGTTCACTAATGGTTTTATTTTACTCTCACTGTTTCATTTTGGATGGTTTCTATAGCTGTCTTCAAGTACACTAGCCTGAAATGTCTAATCTGTTCTTAATTTTAGCCAGATTATTTTTATCTCAATATTAAATCTTTAAATGCTCAATTTTTGACTTTTTATATCTTCGACATCTCTATTTAATATGTCTTATCTTTCTGCCAGCTTTTTGAACATACAGACTGTCATCGTAATAACTAATTTAATATCCTTTTCTATCATTTCTATTGTCTATGTCATTTCTGGGTCAGTTTTGATTCACTTTTGTTCTCATCATGCACTTTATTTTCTTCTTCCATTGTATGCCTTGTATTTTTTTTTTTATTGAATCCTCGGTATTCTGCAATTTACCTCGTTGTGTGCTGAACATTTTGTATTCATTAAATTATTCTTGAACTTTGTTCTGGTACATGGTTATTGGGAACAGTTGATTCTTTTGGATCAGTTATTTAAACTTTTAAAACAGGGACCAGGGAATTGTTTAATCTAGGGTAAATTTCTCTAGTATTGAGTAAAACCCTTGTTAGTATTACTACTGATTCCTCATGAATTATAAAGTTTACTGTCTTGGGTGTTGGGATTAAGCACAGTTTGATTCTTTTGAATAGTCCTTTAAACTTTTAGAATAAAGACCAGAGAAATGTTTAATCTAGGATTCATTGTTCTCCTTAGTATTGAGGCAAAACTCTTGTTAGTATTATTACTGATGCCCCCCTGAATTATAAAGTTTTCTATCTTGGGTGTTGAGATTAAGCACTGTTCTTGCCTCTTTGTGAATTTTGAAAACTGTTCCCCTAATAATTTCTACTGGATCTCTATCCAGCCTTGGATAATTTCCTCACATTTGTGGCTAACCAGTACTCAGAGGAAGACATGAACAGGACCTTCTTCAGTCTTCCAGAGTTCTGACACTGTGCTGTTCTCTCCTCTCCTGTACTATGTTCTTGAACCATGGCCACCTTGACTTCCCCAGGCTCCCAGCTCTGTCTCCTTGCCTCAGGGTGATTGCCACACTCTGCCTGGGTTCCCCTTCCTCTAGTGGGGTCAAGAAAAGTTCTCCAAGTAGTGGGATGTGGCAATCAGAGGGCTTACTTTAGTCATTTCCACTCCACTAAGGGTCATTGTTTTCTGAAGTTGTTTCATATATTTTTGTTCATTTTAAAAGTTGTTTTAAGAGGGAAGATAAATCCATATCCTTGTACTCCATCTTGACTGGCCATATAAGTCAAAATTCACTTTATTTTGAAATATCATGACAAATAGAATTCAAATGAGAGTGGAAACTAACATTGATGGAGGATTTTTATGTTTAGTTACCATTAGCTCAAACGCTATGTGAGATTAATATCATGAACTGGACTTGTAGTTAAAATAGAGCCTTAGATAGCTTATACAAGTTTATACAAAGTCATGCAACTAATAAAGAGTAGAGCTGAGATGTAAATCTCTATATGCTGGCAAAGTCCAATCTATTTTCATTTTAAAGATATCCTCATATTAGATGTTCCTTACAGATTTATGCTAATGAATTTGCCTCCTTAAATGTGTGTTTAAACAGCCTGCCACTAAACAGTGTTCTATTGGACCCTGTGAGAGAAGCTTGGCTCATAGGAGCTTGTATGCCATAAGACTTTCCTGATTAAGGTCAAAGTTCACATTGATTCCCCCATAAGGATATACAGCATACCATAATGCATCTCAACCTGACCAAGCAGAAATAGGTCAACCCCATTTTCTACTGATGGTGGTTTACTAGCATCTGTATAAATTTGAAAACATAAAATAATTTCTATGGAGAACTTGCAGCTGAGACTCTCATGTTGATAAGCTTGAGAATTTTTACTCCATGGCCAATGCTGCACATTTTTTCGTTAGAATTTTTAAAAGTGGCATGATAAATGCTTCTGGTACAATTTAAGGGAACAAGATATCAGAACTATGACTTCTAAAATGATTTCAGAATCCAATGTCTCTGGATTTATAATCACCTGAGAATGCATTTTGTAAATGAGTCTCCCCTTTGACGGTAGCCTCGTACTCTCAGGGAAGGCAGGGCTTGACCCTCTGGAATGGCCCATGCATTAGGCTGAGCCACTGAGTAACCATAGAATATCAGAGTTCTCTATGCTTCCTCTTAGCATTTGGGGAGCATCTTTTTCTCACTAGAAACTGACTATTCTCTATCATCATGTTGTAAAGCATTACCTGTGACTCTGTCCTCTCTTACAGCTTTCCACAAATGAGCCAAAGCCTACAAATAATTTCCTTTCACTATCTATCAGAATGAAAAATTCCTTATCTTTAAATATTGTCCTTATCTGCTTGTTATCTGAAAGTGAGAAACATTGGGATGAGTTGTTGATAATTCATGGGCCTGTCAAATAAGTTCTAGTAAATTCTTTCTAGATGAACAAAGTCTATTTTGAATATTTAATTAAATGAAAAAAGATATTTTCTGTGTTGTTGAATTATGCACTGAGTGTTATACATTCTCTTATACCTGACTGCATCTACATCTGGCACTTGAAAATACTCCCCTTGGGGAAGAAAGCTGTTGAATATAGAATTTAGGTCAAGTGTAATGTGGAAATTGTCAGCATTAAAGTAGTGAATTGAGAATTACTGTCAGGGGCCAGTTGTTTCTCAACAACATTCCAGATTTATAAATGCAACTATTTACATAATTTAAACAATATTTGTGCATTACTTTTGCATTCTAAAATCTTTGGCATGACTGAGCTCTGAAAGGACAGTAGCAGTAACCAGAGGTGCCATGATATCAAAGTTTCATTCATTAAAACGACAAGCCCTTCAGACATTTATGAGTAGATCCAAAGGGAATGTTTCTGCTTATTCAGACCTGAGATCTTTAATTGGATCTGTTTTAACTTTTTTTGTGTGGTACTAGGATTTACCCCAGGATTGTTCTACCTCTGGGATACACCCATAGCCCTATTTTTTAATTATTTATTTATTTGTTTGTTTATTTTTATTTATTTATTTATTTTGCAGTACTGGGGATTGAACTCAGGGGCATTCTACCTCTGAGCTATACCCCCCAGCCCTATTTTTTATTCTTTATTTTGAAACAGGGTCTCACTAAGTTGCGGAGTGCCTCACTAGGTAGCTGTGGCTGGCTGTGAACCCGGATCCTCTGGTCTCAGCCTCCCAAATGCTGGGATTACAAGCGTGTACCACCATACCTGGCTTTTTAATTTTTTATTTTGAAACAGGGTCTCACTAAATACTGTGTGCAGTCCTTGAACCTGCAATTCTCCTTTCTCAGCTTCCCAAATACTGGGATTACACGCATGCACCACCACACCTGGCTCTGTTTTCAACTTTAAATGTAGAACAGATTCACATCTCATTAAAAAAAAAAAAAAATGAAGAAGAAGAAATCTAAAGTCGACCAGCAAGGCAATAATTGACTATAATCAAAATTGTCCTAGGGAACTTCCTTGACTCATCCAAACTACAGAATAAATGGTCTTGTAAAAATGACCTATTGTAGTTCTAAAGAATAATAAGTTATGAGAATCATTGAGGGAGATATAAACTTGAATCATTTAAACACTTGCTTTAAGGAAAAGTATACAGTGGAATCAAGAATGGGTGAAAACACAAGTTGCTCTATTCTGTTAAAATATTGTCTCTGTGTCTATAAGACATTTTAGTAGATTATCATGTTCTCCTGAAGGTAAGTGGGAAAATGTATGTGAAGTCATCTAGCATAGGCCTTGCATAGAGAAAGTGCTGCTTTATTAGCCAGCTTTGCATCACTATAATGACTCACCTGAGACAGGCTATTTATGAAGTAAAGAGAGGTTTATTTTGGCTCTTTGTTCTGGAAGTTCAAGTCCAAGATTAGGCGCTCCCATTGGTTTGAGTGTCTGGGGAGGGTGGCATATAATTATTGAAATAAGTTTTAGAGTGAGTGCTTACATCCTGAGCCACAGTTTGCGGAGAGAGAGAAACAGACAGACAGACAGACACTAACTGAGGTCCTGGTCTCACATAACCTCAATGACCTACATACTTTCCACGAGGCCATACATTTTAAAGGTCCACAACACCCCCAATAGCGCTACCTTGAGGACAAAGCCTTTATACAGAGGCCTTTGGGGGCTACTACTATATTCAAATCATAGCAAATGTTCAATAAAAACTTGCTAGATTTGAATCAAATACAGCTTGATTGCACCCATGAATGCACTGTGTCTGGAAAAGTTATGCAGAACTTGACCATTTCCATGCTGACTGCTCTGGTCGGTTGCTCTTGTCATGGCCCCATTGAACAACTGTTACTCTCATGCCTTAGTACAAACACTTCTGACCTGTAGAGCAAAACTGTGTTAAAAATCAGTGTGAAAGTTAAAGGCTTAGCCAGCAACAACCTATAAATGTTACCTAACACTTGAATTATCTATATGATTAAATATATGACGTTAGTGTTTTTTAGTACCTCACCAGGACAGCCTAGAACATCACATTGTATTGGAAACTTCAAACTTCTTTTCGATTATGTACAATAGTACAGAAGATCCCTTAAATGTAAGAAGTGAGGAACAATCTCTCCCCATTAACTTTTTAGGAAAATGATCAACAAGCAGAGAAGGAAATGTATTCACTAGTTCAAGTGAAAATGATGATGAAGTGTGATTACTTGTGCGTAGCAGACTACTAAGCCAGTGACCACCTCTAATTCATGAACAAACACTTGTACTTCTTGCACTCCGGCAAACTATGTTGGAACCATTGGAATTAGGAAATTAAAATTATTGATTGATCATGTCAGATTGTTATTCTATCACTACATTGTCACTCCTCTAATTTTTTCAGACTTCTCTGCTTAGACACCCCTTTAATAGAAGGGCCTTTCTCAACCATTCTCTATACATCTGTCTCAATCTCTGTCTCTGTCTAGCTCCTGACTCTGTGTTATTCTTTATTATCTTTCTCCTTACTCTTTTATTTTTCTTATCACCTAACATATTTACGTTGATTTTTTTCCCACATGCTAGGCAGCTTTTCATCTCTGTGACAAATATCTGAGATAGATCAGCCTAAAGAGAGGAAGGGTTTATTTTGGTTTCATGGATTTCATTCAGTCAATGGTTAGTGGCACCATGGCTTTGAGCCCGTGGTAACAACACATCATGATGGGGAAAGCAAAGAGAGGCAACTCATGGCAACTGGAAAGCAAAGAGACAGAGGAAGAAACTGGGGTCCCAATATCCTCTTCAAGGGCAAGCCCCAATCACCTAACTTTCTTCTACTAAGCCGCACCTCCCAAAGGCTCCATAGCACCTCAGGCTGGGGAACCAAGTCTTTAGCTTATGGACCTTTGGGAGATATTCAAGATCCAAACTATTGCATTCCATAAGAGTAGAGACTTTGATTCATCAATTTCCATACTTCCAGGAGTTAGAACAAAAGCATGTAGTAGGTGCTTTGTCAATCGTCCAATCAATATTAGTAAATATAATTGAAAATATGAATGAATTATTATTTGCATAGTTCTTGCTCTAATGACGTAGTTATTAGAGAATAACAAAGCAAAAGCTTTAAATGTTGACTCTCCTCTTTCTGGAGTTTAGCACCTTATAAAGATGAAGTTTGTGAGCATCATACAATGAGACTTAAGATGTCCAGCTTTTTATATATTCTCTCATTTGAAAACTTAGCACTAATTCCAAGCAATCATTGCCCTCCAGAGGGTCACAGACCCTCAGGCTGTCTCTATGACTTCTTTGAACTTGAAAGCTGCCTTTGATGTTCATGTAGTGTCTAGAGAAAGCTAGCCCATGGTGAGCTTTTCTCCCACATCTGCTTGGTTGGCCTTGTTGTTCTGTGTTCCCTTGGGCTGGAGAATACATAAAGGAGAATGCATATACCTAGGGTATGGAACCCTTGCCTGACCCTCTCCTCTCCCAGAACACTCCATCCTGGCTCATGTGGGCCTGGGGATAATCAGTCTCCATGACATGGTCTGGAAAATTCTTAAGCAATTTATCAGAGGCAAGGTTGCTTCTTTCCCCAATACTACTATTCCTTCCCCAGCAAATACAATCAGTTCAAGTTATTCCACTTGGAAATAGGAAAACCTTAGGCCAACGAGAACAGAATCAGAAGGTTGGGTCTCAAAGTAGCAAAA
The DNA here is from genome assembly GCA_004027655.1 of Graphiurus murinus. Lineage (NCBI taxonomy): Eukaryota > Metazoa > Chordata > Mammalia > Rodentia > Gliridae > Graphiurus > Graphiurus murinus. Next base: position 78,976 of record PVLC010003897.1, on the reverse strand, counting down.
CACTGGTGCTGGCAGGGGCAGTGGGGAAGAACATCAGTAGGAAGGCCAGAGGGACAAGGGTTTCCATCTGGTTCTACCACATACCATCTCTGTGACCTTGGACACTGAACTTCCGCAAGTTTCAGATTCCTCTTCTGAGTAAATGATGAAGATAATAGCAGTACTTATTTCCTATGAAAGTTTCTATTAACGAGGAAAAGAATGCTATAAAGTGCTCTTAGTACATGGTATATAGCCTCATTCTAAACTTTTGCTATTTAACATGAGTATAAGAGCTCAGACATTAAACTAAAGCATAATGTAGAGACTAGATTCCAGATATTCAAGCAGTATCTTTTTATGTAATTTTATTGGTGTGCTGTAGTTACACAAAACAGTGAGATTCAAAGTGCTACATTTATATATGTAACATCAGGTGATGTTACATATATACTGTAACATCTCCAGGTCTCAGCCCACTAGCCCTTCTCTGTACATATTAGTGAGATTAATGGTGATACCTTCATATATGAGCATAATATTATTTTATCTTTTGTCCTTCCTCAATATTTAAAGTTACTATAGTGACATGTGCATACCCAGGTTTATGGCAGCATAATTCACAATAGCCAAATTATAGAACCAATGCAGGGGTCCATCAACAGATGACTGGATAAAGAAAATGTGGTATATACATTAAATGAAGTTTTACTCAGCCACAAAGAACAAAATTATGTCATTTGTAGGAAAATAGATGAAACTAGAGACTATAATGCTAAGTGAGATCAGCCAGCCTCAGAAGGTCAAGGGTCATATGCTTTCTCTCATATGTAGAAGCTAGAGAGAAAATAGGGAAGAAAAGGGACTTCAGATAAAAGATGAGAAAGACCAGTAGCATAGTGGAAGGGTATTGGGGATGGAGAAGAAGGGGGAAGGCAGCATCTTTATTTAGATTTAGAATGCAATGCTAAAATGAAATATTTGTGTTGCATTTCCCACTCTTACATGTCAGAACAGCTATAGCTACTACTTGTATGCAGACATTTGCACGTTTATATACCTATATATGTGTCAATGTCCTGATTAAATGACCCACAGAGCCTTGTATTCTGACACTCCCACCAAGTAAACATTCTTAGGAGTTTCCTGCCTCTCCCATCTCATACCTCTCCACCCATCACACCCCACAAAATACCCTTCCTGTATCCTCGTGCTATAAAGATAGGGACTTTGAGTTCTCCTGCATTCATATTAATCAAATCAGAATAAAAGAGAACCTCTGATTCTGATTAGATATATTATATTTTAAGACATCCTTTTGTTACTCAAAGTGAACAGTGTCACCTTTGTATCATTCACTTAGTTGAAGCCACCAAATCCCAGAGAAAAGGAAATATCATTTCTACTGCTGTATTTCAGTTCCAAGATGGAGTCCATTTATTTATTTATTTTTACACGCATTATTTTGTGTTAAAAATAAATCACCAAAAACTAAGTGTCGCAGCAGTCACAACCTTTGCCTCTCACTATTTAAGTGGAACCAAAATAGCATTCCAGGGTAGAGAGCGTACAGAGTACATTCTGTTTTCTTGATTCTCTAGTCATCAAAGATCAACAGTGTCTGAGGCTGCTAGAACAAAGTACTGGAAGCCACATGGGATAAAGTTAAAGTAAATAAGCTAAAGGTTAATGTGGATGTGAAGAAATAAGTGGGAATTTTCTTTACCTGCCAAATAGTCAAATGTAGATGATAAGGGAGTGGATCTGGGTATCAGAAGATAGAATCTGCCTCAAGGTCTTACACAGTCTTAAGCAAGGAATTCAACCTAATATATTTTTGCATATTTTTGTTATTTTTCTTTAGGGTATATACTCAGGAGTAGAATTGCTAGTTTACAGTTTATATATCTTTACCACTAAGAAAAATGTCAAACTGGAAGTTTTGTCAGTCTACTCTCACAAGCAGTGTATAAAGAGCTTTCACTGGCCCATAATCTTGCTAATACTGGCATACTCAGACTCATGACTTTTGCTAATCTGTCTGGCTACAGTATTTCATTTTGATTTTGCAGTGTGTTACCCTGATTACTTATGAGGTTGAGAATATTTCCATATACTTACTGCCCATCTGTGATTTGACTGTTGATCTTTTTTAACTTGCCTTTATACTTACACAGTATGATAAACTTAAGGTGCAAATTATCCTCTCAGAAACTAGGAGAAATCTGTATGAGATGATGGAGTTGTCCAGAAGATTTCAGCAATCCTTTCACAAAGGAGTCTGCAATGTATTGCCTGTGGACTCTCTGATGCTACCTTCAAAATGTTGTACTCAGCATTTAGCAGTTTCAGAGCATGTGCAACTGGCCAGGGCTGGGAAGCTTCAGGGGGGTGAGGGTGGGGTGGTACATTATTCCAGATGCAGCTGGTTAAAATAGGAAGCCTAGGTCTCTAATACCCAGTGATGGCTAACTGGATGTCTGTATACATCCACACACTTGCGCACACTGGACTGTCTCAGTCCAGTTTATATACCAGATCAGAACAAAAGTGGCAACTAGCCAGAAGACAGAGTTACATAAGACAATATGGTGTCCTCAAGAACAAACAGTTGTTTTTTCTATAACGGTGGCCTTCACCTGAGGAGGCCAAGAAACCAAACACACACCATATTTTTTATTTTATGGGTTCTCTTCATAAGTGAAGTTAAAAGATAAGGTGGAAATTTTTACTGCTACAGTTAGAAAATAAAATAAAGTCAACGTGTGGCCTTTACCAGCTTGTACCTAACAAAGATATATGATTACAATGCACTAAAAAAAAAAAAAAAAAAAAAAAAAAAAAAAAAAAAAAAAAAAAAAAAAAAAAAAAAAAAAAAAAAAAAAAAAAAAAAAAAAAAAAAAAAAAAAAAAAAAAAAAAAAAAAAAAGACGAGAAGAAAATAGTAGTCAATTTCTCTTACTCTAGAGTCAATATTAATTTTTTCTAGCTTAGGATGAATTATCTTAGAATTACTCATCATTTTTTTTTCAGTCAACCAACAAATAAAAAGAAATTGCATGGTTTGACGAAAATGTCACTTTCTTCCTCTTTCTGAATAGTGTATTCCAAATCCCATAAAATTGGGCTGAGCAAAGCAGGATTTGGGGTTGGGATGGGCCAATGGTACTAGAAGAACTAGTGCACAAATGTTGCTGTCCAGATGGAATAAAGAGGGAATCACATGGTGGAGCCACCTGCTTTGGGTTTCAGAATGGGAAGAACATCTATGGTAACAGAGAGGAGAGCAATGGCATTAGTGAGAGGTTGGCTACATATATAGGGGATTGTTAAGTTCGTAAATACATCAAAGATGATTTTCCTTGCTGTTAAAGAGGGTTACAAAGAGGGAAGCAGTTAACTAGGAGGAATATATGGTGTTGGATCAGAATTTGAAATATGTTTGAACTCATGGTTTTCAATTTACAGAGAAAGACACAGAAACACACATGTATGTACGTATTCATAAGGATTATACCTAGCACAAAGATCTCTGTTTTGAAATACCCTCTTCCAATAAAAGAAACCAAGGCTTCTTGGAAAAATGTTCAGGTTTAAGGCAGGAAAAGTACAAGATGTCTCTGGAACATAATTTTGTGTCAGGAACAAGGATGTGTTTTTAAAGCATGATGGAGACATGTCAGGAAGATGTACAGACCAGATTGAAGGGGCTTCCAGTGACCAAACCTGTGACAATTTGAGCACTGAAATAAGTAATTATAGTAATGGATCAAAGCCGATGGATAAAATATAAATCCATGAATGCATACTGAAGTGAATAAATAAATGGGGTCATAGTTTGATGAAGATATTGATATAGTTTCAAAATATCTTCCCACACAACATTTATTCAAGAATAAAAAGAGTCACTTCATACTGGTAAAACCTGGCAGACACTTTAAGACATTCAACAGCAGCAGAAAACAGTTGCAAATTATAATAACAAATAAAAATTGGTAGGCTACAATGAGAAGAATACAGCATCACTTCTATGTCATTCCTTCCAAAGAATCTGAGTGTAAGCATAATGAAACACTGGACAAACTCAAACAAGGGCATTCCATAAAATAACTGAGCACCTAAACTGTTCAGAAGTGTCAACCTTGTGAAAGTCCAGGAAAGATTGAGCAACAGTTCTAGGTGACATACAACTGAATGCAACATATGATTCTGGACTGGATCCTTCTAGAAAAGACATCACAGGGACAACCTGCAAGATCTCAGTGGGATCTCGGGATTAGTCATGAGTATGTATCAATGTGAATTTCCTGATTTGGATAATTTAGTGTGGGTATGTAGAGGAACATATTCTTACTTAGAGAAATATCCAGTAAAATATCTGGGGATGATTAGACATGCCAGCAACAGACTTTTAAATTGATAAAGGAAAATAAAAATGTTTATACTTTTTTCTAAGTTTCTTGTTGTTTTAAAAATAATTAATAAAAATGCTCCAGACTCATAGAGGTAACACAGATAAACAAAAAATAAATTATTTTAATTAAACTCATATATACTATTCAAAGCCCAATGCTCAGAAAGTACATATATTTTAACCCAACTAAATAAATTACATCAGAGATTAGTAGGAACAGAGAGAATAGAGCATGATATGTACTTACTGAACATTAGATCCAGGAAAAGGAAAGTATTTTAAGTACAGATTAGGTGGCCAGAGAGTTTGGGTTCAATTTCAGCCCCACTAGTTACAAACTGTATGACCCTGGGGAATTAATTCATCTTGCTAGACCTCAGTTGCCTCATCTTTAAAGGGAATGATAATGTTCCCTTCTCAAAATGTTGTGAGGATTAAAGAGATTAAAAAAGACAGAGTTAAGCAATTAGCAGAGTGCCTAATGCTTACCATGATGTTTGTTATTAATGTTATTGTTATATTGCACCTGGCTCGTTAGGGGAAGTTAACATATGTTTGAATCATTCTTTTTCTTCTCCAGTTTCAACCTTTTGGGCAAAAAAACCCAAAAAACAAAAAACTCAGATTCTTTCAATTGTTTCTGAACTCAGAAGATGGTATACAGATAAAATAACAACAAAATAAACATATCTTTTCATTTACTTACTTCATTTTGAGGTTAATAATGCTGCTTTATGGATGGGGAAACAAATGTGTAAATTAATATTCAGTAGTTCTATAACTATCATAAATAAGCACATATATATGTATATGTATATTTATATATATATACGTATATATATACGTATATATATGTATATATATATGTATACATATATACATATATATGTTTGTTTCTAAAAATTGTGCTCATTGGTTTCCAAAGATTTCAGATAGTAGCAAGAAACAAAGATTAATACTCATCAGGAGCTCTGGAGATATTTATCATGTTTAATTGTGTTAAGTACTTACTGTGTTTATAATGTTAATAATCTAAGCTACATACCATAATATGGATGACTTTATCAACATTTTTATGAGATATATTTGGTGGGTAAGGGAAAAAAATAACAAGTGTCATTGGTGCCTTTCAGAATGAAAAAAAACTGAGTTACTGAATTGGTAATGAGTCCCAGAAAGCCAAACAATAGAAAGGAACTTCTCATTTGACAATTTTCTATAGCATCAGCTTTGCCTCCTACCCACATCTAACTTGGCTCAGCCTCTGGTCAAATATTTTTAAATAATTTATATACAATTATTTCATTTTTTCTTTTTCTTTTTTTTTTTTTTTGCGGTACTGGGGATTGAACTCAGGGGCATTCTACCTCCAAGCTATACCCCCAGCCCTGTTTTTTATTCTTTATTTTGAAACCGGGTCTCACTAAGTTGTGGAGGGCCTCACTAGGTAGCTGAGGCTGGCCGCGAACCCGGATCCTCCAGTCTCAGCCTCCCGAACGCTGGGATTACAAGCGTGTGCCACCACGCCCGGCTCATTTTTTCTTTTTTATTGGTGCATTGTAATCATCATAATGAATTCAGAGTGACAAAGACGTACATGTGCACGGCACTCGATGAGCTCCCCAACCTGGCTCTCATTCTGCTCCTCTCTTTCCCCATACAGGGTGTTGAGATCGGCATTAATAACCTGTATATGTACATATGTCAATTGAAGTGTTTCCTTCATCAAATTTCTCTCCCCAGCCCACCTCTCTCCCCTAAACCTCCTCTATCACTCCTCTAGGGTTTCTCCTCCTTTGTCTAGACTCCCTTTTGAATCCCAATTTCTCCTGAGCTTCCACATATGAGGAAAAACACCCTTCATTCTTTTGTGACTGTCTGATTTCACTTAGCATAATTTTCTCTAGTTCCACCCATTTTCCTTCAAATGATATAATTTTGTTCTTCTTTACGGCTGAGTGGAATTCCATTGTGTGTATATCTCATAATTTCATAGTCTATTCATCTACTGCTAGACACCTAGGCTGGTTCCATAATTTGGATATTGTGAGTTGTGCTGCTATAAACACGGACATACATGCATTGCTATAATATTCTGGCTTCAATCCCTTTGGAAAGATACCCAAGAGTAGATCCATTCCCGTTTTTCTGAGGAACCTCTATACTGATCTCAAAGTGGCTGCACTAATTTGCAATCCCATCAACAATGTGTGAGAGTTCCTATTTCCCCACATCCTTGCCAGTGTTTATTATTGTTTGTATTTTTGATGATTGCCATTCTAATATTTCTATGAATATTTCCTTGCACTTATTCTTCTCAATAAAGAGAGAGAAAAAATAGCTAACTCTGATCCCCTTTGTAAATGCACTGCATACACTGGGAAGCCACATGTGGACAAGAGCAGTTGCTTTCCCTATCTGATCACTCCCCAATAACTGAACCTGTTGATCCTTTTCCACAGAGATTGCTTCCAAACTTCTCTCTTCTCTGAAAATGAGGCTTCAGTCCGTCTCCACTATTCAAATGGGAGCTTCCTCAATTCCAAATACAGGCCTTGGAGGGACAGTCTGATTTTATTCCTGCATGCAGCTCATCACAATGTGAGCAGCATGTAAGGTTTTTTACTTATCTTCAGAAAATTTTATTCAGCATACGTGGGTATAATTTTACCATGCTGGGGCAATATATACAAAATCAGATGGATAAAATCTCTCTTTTCCAAGAAGTAAAAATAAATAAGATGGTGTGACTTTAAAAACCCATAAAAGGGGAAAGCCGGATGCAGTGGCGCAGGCCTGTAAATCCCAATACTTGGGAGGCTGAGACAGGAGGATCGCAGGTTCAGAGTCAGCCTCAGCAACTCAGCAAGACCTTCAGCAATATGGTAAGACCCTGTTTCAAAATCAAAAGGTCTGTAGGGCTGTTTCAGAATAAAAAAGGGCTGTTTCAAAATAAAAGGGCTATGTAGTTCAGAGGTAGAATGCCCCTGGGTTCAATCCTCAGTACCAAAACAAGAAAGAAAGAGAGGGGGGGGGGGAGGGGGGAAGGGAGAGAGGGAGGGAGGAAGGAGAAAGAGAAAAGAGGAGGGATGGAGGGAAGGAAGGGAGGAAGGGAAGGAAAAAGAGAGAATAGAAAGGGAGGGGGGAGAAATTTTAGATGGTACATGAAATAGAAAGTTATAGAATAGCAAACTCTTAATAAAAAAGTTATCGATATTAAGCTTGATGTGGGGGGTGTAAGGATGTGGGGGCACATGTCTGTAATCTGAGTCCTTGGGAGGCTAAGATAGGAGGATCGCAGGTTCGAGGATAGCCTCAGAAAGTAGTGAGACGCTCATCAACCTAGTGAGACTCTGTTTCAAAATAAAAATAAAATAGGGCTAGGGATGTAGCTCAAGGTAGAATGCTCCTGGGTTCAATCCTCAGTACAAAAAAAAAAAAAAAAACAAAAGTCATTGATATTAAGGATAATTAGATTTGTCTCTTTTACCTGCAACAAATAATTTCTGCATCTTATATAGGGTAGCTTATATTAGTAGCAATTAATAAGGTTTGGATTACTATCTTTAGTCATTGGAAAATTAGAGCAATATCTTAGAATTGGTTTATCATGATCTTTTCTGTTTCCTAATTTATTTCACAAGGGAAATACTACATTAATATAGAAGAAAGATTTCAAGTGAAATAATTATAATAACAATTCCTTAAATAGTAAAAACATTAACATATTTTAGATTGGAATCTCTCTCTTTTGGCAGTGTTAAAAGCTTAGGAAGTAAAACAAAAATGTTTATCTATTGCTTAAAGACATATTTTATTTGTATTATCAAAAAGAAGAAAAAAAACTTTAACCCAAGGTCATTACATTTGGATCTCAGTTAAATAACACTTAAAATCCAAGAAAGAGCATCAGTATAATCATTATTGTAAATGATGTCTTTGTAGGAATTAACTTGTTCTAGTTTTTTAAAATTAAGTGCAGAAAGATTCCTTGTCCCTAGCAAGGATATTCCACATGTGCTAGAAGAACCAGTCCCATGCCCTTCACTAGGCTGAAACCTAGGGTAGAGCTACTATTTGGCTAATTTTGGACTAATGAAACCTATTTGTGAAAATAATGAGCAATATAATGATTACAATAAAAAAGTAATATTCTCTCTCCTCTCCTCTCCTCTCCTCTTCTCTTCTCTTCTCTTCTCTTCTCTTCTCTCTCTCTCTCTCTCTCTCTCTCTCTCTTTCTCTTTCTCTCATTGTTGTTATTATTAAAAACCAACCAAGTGGCATGTGGACCTCCCTTACAAAGGGAGACATATTTAATCCTGGTGTTCATTTGTAAAGAATTTTTCTTACAAAGGAAATAAAAATTATGCCTGAATAATTGTTTCTGAGAGCAGATTTACCATGAAGAGAAAGAGAGATATATATAGAAAGAGTTTGGAAGTGTTATCTGGATATGTACAGAAGACAGAATGTTGACAGTAAATGTTTAGTAAAAAGTGAGAAAACTTGTGTTTGAGCTACAGATTTTTTTCTACTAGCCAGATGATATTTTCTCCTTTTAATCAGTGCCACAGAAGCATTATGAGGTCACTGCTAAATATGATAGATCAGCCGAGTCTTTTAATTCTGTCTTAGTAGGAGAATAAGCCATTCTTCTTTTGTTAGGTGACAGAGGGGAACTTTTTAATATTACCTAAAGCTCAGCTATATGAAGCCTTTGAGAGATGGAGCTATCATGTTGAACTTTCTTGAATCATTTACCAGAGCAAGTGACTATCTCCATTTCCCACACAGCATTGCTTTTGAATTTGAATGCTTTTTGAGAATGAGCCTGTACTGGCAACATGTACACATTTTAGGGTATTATTTGCCATTATTTGCGTGTGTGTGTGTGTGTGTGTCTGTGTGTGTGTGTGTGTGTGTTTGTTGCTGGAGATTGAACTCAAGGGCATTATACCTCTGAGTTATACCCCCAACCCTATTTTATTTTTTATTTGGAAATAGGGTCTCACTAGGTCTCCGACAGTCTCACTAAGTTGCTGAGGCTGTCCTCGAACCTATGATCCTCCTGTTTCAACCTCCCAAGTACTGGGATTACAGGCATGTACCACCACGCCCAACTTGGTGTTAGACTTACTAGGTGTAATTGACAAAAGTAACTAACAGGTGAGGAAGGTTCTGGCTTGGTCAGGCTGATTGCCATCCTTTCCTGCACAAAGAAGGCTCCATCATTTCTAAGCAATTTTTTGTACTTTTATGGTGCAAAAGTGGTGGAATGAAGACAAGACAGAAAGGCCAAAAGCAAAATAGATGGATTCTTGACTGAAGAGCAAAGAGCACGGGAGAGCACTGCAGTGTCCGGGCGTTTGCCATCAAGACCAAGCCTTTGCTGGATGTTCTGGGAATAAGTGACAAACTTGATAAAGAGCGAAATCCAGATAGTGGAATGATATAAAAGCATGAGCAATATTTCTGGGGTAGGAAAATGAGAGGCTTCCAGGGGCTTGGGGGACTATAAAATAGAAAAGGAGAAAAGGTTTTAATGTTTTTTTCTTTGTATACTTGTATCCTCTTTGAGGATGTTGAGACTTGTGCATAAATAGTGGATGTCCTGTCTGGATTATGCTTCTCTGAATGTTTCAGTCCTCGGGGACTGATGCATGTGACCGGGGCTCACTCGGCATTCTATGTGCTTGGGAGTCAGGCCTTTTACAGTGGGCACTTTCTGCTTCCTATTTCAGACACAATTTGGTACACTGGAAAACTTCCAATGATGAGAGGTTTCTGTGAGTACATGAATATCTTTGAATTGATAGACTCATTTATCTGCAAGGCCATTTTAGATACCCATGAAGTATTCTCTATGTCATCCCAGGTGAATATCTATGACTATGCAGTATCATAAAATAAGATTTGTCATACTGTTAACAGATTCCAGATGGTGAATGATGATGACAGGGTACAACATCTTAAAAGCCTGAAAGTGAACTGGAAAAAATTAAAATCAAGTTTCAAGAGATTTATTTGCCAACATACATCTAGAGAAAAGTTGGCAGTATGTGTAGAAATAAGTAAATAGACAAGTGAATTATCAAGCAACTTAAAGCTTCCTTCTGCTCAAAATATTTCTATTGAGTAAAACTCTGATCATGTGCTGAATGTCCTCTTGAATATCCAGTTTTCTGGAACTTTTACTTTATAGTACTAAGAGACATTCAAAAGAAAATCTAAGCATTTCTCAAGAGTCTCTTCTATTTCTATACAGACATCTCTGACTCTGTATGATGTAGCCAGTTTTCTAACTTTTTTTGTGTGTTTGGTACTGGGGATTGAACCCAGGGACATTCTACCTCTGAGCTACACCCCCAGGCCTATTTTTTATTCTTTATTTTGAAACAGGATCTCACTAAGTTGTGGAGGGCCTCACTAAGTAGCTGAGGCTGGCCGTGAACCCGGATCCTGTCTTAGCTTCCCAAGAATTTTCTAACTTTTGAAGTCTCCTCTCCTGCCCACTTGCTATAGAATCTCAGGGTCCTACTGATGTGCCTGCATCCACCCAGAAGAGAAATAATGGTTTATAATGAACCCACTGCTTTAAATCTTCAGCAAGGCTGTGCAAATTTGTTAAGAGTGACCTAACCACACACATGATATAGCCCTCACAGCAGACTAAGGTCATGCAGATTCTGGGAGGGATGAGAGAAACCTTCAGGACATAGCTGAATGTGTCCCCCAGATTTTTATATTGAAACTTAATGGCCACTGAGTAGTACTGAGGTGGGGTCTTTAGAAGATTATTAAGTCACAGATGGCATTAACAACTTTATAAAAGGGCTTGGGGGATTTGCAGGCCCTTTTACCTTTTCCTTCTGCCATGTGGGGACACAGTGTTCATCCCCTGGAGAGGATGCAACAAGATGTCATCTTGGAAGCAGAGGCCAGGGCCTCACCAGACACTGAGCCCACAGGTGCCTTGATTTTAGATGTCCAGCCTCTAGACTTGAGAGATGGTTTTTCATTGTTTCCAAGTTTCCCAGCCTCAGGCATAGTCGGCACAAATGGACTAAGACAACAGCATGGTAAACTCTCCTAGGTGATGCTGGCTTCCATCCCACTGTTGTGCTTATTATATATATATATATTTTTTTTTTTTTTTTTTTTTTTTCGGTACTGGGGATTGAACTCAGGGGCGTTCTACCTTTGAGCTATACCCCCAGCCCTATTTTTTATTCTTTATCTTGAAACCGGGTCTCACTAAGTTGTGGAGTGCCTCACTAGGTAGCTGAGGATGGCCACGAACCTGATCCTCCGGTCTCACCTCCCAAATGCTGGGATTACAAGCATGCACCACCATGCCTGGCGATTTTATATTATTTACTTATGTTATCACAATAGGATGCTTTACAGGAAGTACCGCAATTTCAGAAGAGGTCTAAATTCTCTAGTTGTAGCAAAGAGTTTGGGAAAGAAGAAGCATAGAGATACTTTTTCTTCTATGCTCTGAAAGTATATTTACCCAATATGCTAATATGTAGATACTAACCTGATGCGGTCCGTATTTATACTGGTTAGGTTATATAATTAAAACTGCTTTAATAAATACACCTCCAACTTGTACTGATCTAATACAAAGAACCTTTACTTCCCGTTTACACAGTTCTAAGTGGCTGTCTGACTCAGCAGGAGGTCTTCCACATGGTCATACGGAGATTCAGACTCCTTCCAGTCTGTGGCTCTGCCATCCCCTGGGGCCTGGAAACCCTCTGCTAGATTCTCGGGGCTGATTCAGCACACAAGGAAGAGAGAGTGTGGAATGTCACTCAGAAGGTTTGTGCAGGCCGGATCTGAAGGCGGGATGCGTCACTTCTGTCCTCATCCTAACGGATGGACACAGTGAAGTGCAAGAGAGCTGGGAAGCAGAGGCCAAGTCCGTGGACAGAGGGAAAATGAGTTGAGCTTGGTGGAGACCTAGCCAGCCTCTAGCATAGTGTTACTCACTTTACTGATGGGCAAACAGACCTAAAGAGATTAAGTAATGACCTAAAATCATCTGACAGCTGGTGAGCCAGAGTCTTAATCCAGGGATCCAGCCTCCAGAACAGTGTTTACAGCCATTCTCTAAGTCTTCCTTCCAAGTGAACAATTCATGGTACTTCCTGTGACTTCAAATGAGGAAAATGACGCAGAGGAAGGTTCCTCCCCCTAGTTCATAAAATGCAGCAGACAGAGGACTGCTGTTCACCCGCTCCATGGGATTGCAACTCCACTTAAGATAAATGTGAGACCTGCTGATTTCAGTGGCTCTTTCAGAACATCATTGGGGAACATCAGGGCTCATGCTCCAATTTCAGTGACTATTTCAGGTCGAGCCAACCTATAGTCTCTCTCCTGACCCCCCTGTTTTCAAGAATAGCACCTGTGGAGGCAAATAATTAGAACCGGGGTATAGTTTGGGATCATGGAGTAGAATAATAGATAGGCACTGTGGCCTGTTAGTGAGGTTAAGATGCAGACCTTGGAATCAATAAAACTTGACCCCAGCTTGGTGATCACTGGCTGTGTGACTTTTGTTACTTGATCTCTCTGCACTGTAGCCTAAATGTAAAATGTTGATAATGATAATACCTACCTCACAGGGCTTTTTGAGTGTTTTGAGTGTTAAATTAATACATGTAGCCGGGCATGGTGGTGCATACTTGTAATCCCAGTACTTGGGAGGCTGAGATAGGAGGATCACAGGTTCAGGGCCAGCCTCAGCAATTTAGTGTGGCCCTTGCAACTTAGCGAGACCCTGTTTCAAAATAAAAGAATAAAATCAGACTAAGAGTGTAGCTTGGAGGTAGAATGCCCCTGGGTTCAATCCCCAGTGAGATACACACACACACACACACACACACACACACACACACACACACATACACACAAATAATACATGTAATGTACCTAGAATAGTATCTGACTCATTATAAGCAATTCAAAGAGGTAAAGAGGTTATATCTTATTGTTGAGATTGCCTTGCACCTGACAAAGCTAGTAGCGTGTCACATATTTTTGTGAACATATAAAGAAAATTGTCACCTCAGTAAACAGCAACTTCATCTGCTCAGTAGCTCATGCTCTTGCACTGTGGCCTTCTTCTTCCCCAAACTCTAATCTGTCAGTAAGTCCTGCCAGCTCTACCTCCAATACATTTGTTGTGTTTATTCCTCTCCATCTGCACTGCACTTCTATAGCTCAAGCCTCTTTTTTTTTTCCATACTGGAGATTGAAACCACGGGCATTCTACATCGAGCTACACCCCCACCCCATTTTTTATTCTTTATTTTGAAACAGGGTCTCACTGAGTTGTGGAGGGCCTCACTAAGTAGCTGAGGCTGGCCGCGAACCCGGATCCTCTGGTCTCAGCCTCCCAAGACTGGGATTACAAGCATGCACCACCATGCCGGGCTCAAGCCTCTTTTGTGCCTTGATTATATTATTGCAAAGGCCTGTTAAAAACTTCCTTCAAAGCCGGGTATGGTGGCACACACTTGTAATCCCAGTACTTGGGAGGCTGAGATAGGCAATTTGTGAGGTCTTTGGTAATTTAGTAAGATCCTGTTTCAAAATAAAGAATAAAGTAGGGCTGGAGTGTAGCTCAGAGTTAGAAGGCCCCTGGGTTCAATCCCCAGTACAGAAAAAAAAAAAGAAAAAACTTCCTTCAGCCTCCTTGTGCCTCCTATAATCCAATCTCTACACGGAAGCCAGAGAGATCTTTTATTTTTTCAGCTTTATAAGGCAACATTTACAAAAATAAAATGTGTATATTCAAGGCATAAAGTGTGATGATTTGATACACATGTACATTGTGTAATGTACACAATCAAATTAAATAACACATCCGTCACCCCACATGGCCAATCTCTTAGCAAATTTTGAGTAAACACGCAACATTGTTAACTAAAGTCACCATGCTATACATTGGATCCATAGAACTTTATAATGTTACAACTGCAGTTTGCCGTTCTACTCTTTGCTTCTACAAGTTTTGACTTTTTAAATATTCTTCATATAACTGAGATCATAGTATTTGCCTTTCTGTGTCTGGCTTGTTCGCTTAACATAATGTCCTTCTGATTCATCCATGTTTTGATAAATGACAGGATTTTTTTTTCTTTTTTAATGGCTGAATCATACTCCGTGTTCATTATCCACTTACTCATCAAAGGACAGATGAGCTGTTTCTATACCTTGGCCATTGTGGACAACAGTGCAATAAATGTTGGGGTGCAGATATCTCTTTGAGACACTGATTTTTTTTGTATATATTCCCAGAAGTGTAATAGCTAGATTGTATGGTACTTTTAATTTATTGAGGAACTTCCATACTGCTTCCCATAATGGCTATACCAATTTATATTCTTTTGGAAACATAAATCAAATCTTGAATTATCCTAATTAAAATCACTAATAGCTTCCAAAATCATTTGACTAAAATCACAAGCCCTTCCCTTAAAAAGAGAGTAGTTAAATCCTTAGTAGGTCCTTATTTGTCCAGGACAATCTTGTGTTCTAATGTTGTTCCAAGATTATTATTAATAGCACCACTTTCACTTTCAGTTATACTGACAGATGGAAATTAAATGATCACACTATTTTAGCAACTTGGAGCATTCACACCGTAAGAAAATATTACAAATATTATTTGGTAATAAACGGTTAGCAATTTTATTGGGGGGCGAGGGTGTCAGTTCCTAAAGCCCATATTAAAGATATAACTTGAAGCAAATTATGACATAGAAATTTGGGTTTAGTTTGATTGGCTTATAGCTGTATTTTAAAATAACCTGTAAGGCCGGGTGTGGTGGCACATGCTTGTAATCCCAGCATTCGGGAGGCTGAGACCAGAGGATCCGGGTTCGCGCCCAGCCACAGCTACCTAGTGAGGCACTCCGCAACTTAGTGAGACCTGGTTTCAAAGTAAAGAATAAAAAATAGGGTTGGGGGTATAGCTCGGAGGTAAAATGCCCCTGAGTTCAATCCCCAGTATTGCAAAAAAAAAAAAAAAAAAAAAAAAATTATATATATATAAAACATGGAGACTAGTGAAAAACAGTGAGAAGAGGAATTTCCTTACCACAAAGGGCTCAACTATAGTGTATACTGGTTCCATCCCGAGTACCGAAAAAAAAAATTAATTAATTAATTAAAATAAAATAACCTGTGAGTTACTTATGTGTGGGTCCCTGGGTCCTGCTTTCCTTTCCAGCACAGCTAGAGCCAACAGACTGCTCACCAGGTGACACTCCTATTACATGTAGCCCCACCAAGGGACTGTGGAACTTTCTTCCACCAGACCAGGGAAATCTAAAATCCTTGAGAACCTTCTGCTGTCCTAGCAATTCCCCTCCTTCTGTGCCCACACCTCAGCAGGACTCGTGAGACGGTTTGCCCTTTGACTCCTCTTTTTGGCTGGCTCCTCTTTCTGGCTTTCCCCTTCTTTTCCTCCACTGGGGATAAAAATAGAAGGTAGTACAGACAATGCCTACCCATGATTATTTGACTTACAGTTTTTCAACTTTACAACAGTGTAAAAACTTATATATCTAACCATCATGTTTTTTACTTTTCAGTATATTATGCAGTTAATTACAGGAGATATCCAATATTTTATTGTAAGATAGACTTCATGTTAAGTGAATTTGCTCAACTGTAGGCTAATATAAGTGTTCTGAGCATGATAAAAGTTAGGCTAGGCTGAGCAGCGATGTTCTGAAGGTTAGATATGTGAAATGAAATGCGTTTTTTTGTTTGTTTGTTTGGGGTTTGGGGTTTTTTTTGCGGTACAGGAGATAGAACCCAGAGGCATTCTACCTCCAAGATGCACCCCCAGCCCTATTTTTTTATTCTTTATTTTGAAACAGGATCTCACTAAGTAGCTAAGGCTGGCTGCAAACCCGGATCCTCCGGTCTCAGCCTCCCAAGTACTGGGATTACAAGTGTGCGCCACCATGCCCGGTTGAAATGTGTTTTTGATTTGATTATTTTCAGCTTACAATGGCTTTATCCAGATTTAACCCCATAATAAGTTGAGCAACATGAATATTTAACCCTAGCTGTGTAGTACCTACCTGTGCCTTGTTCTCTGTGTGAGGTGCATTGAATGAGAGAAACAAAAACCTATTTATCATCCTTGATGAGACTTTCATGATCTGGCTTCTCCTACCTCTTTGACTTTAGCTTCCCTTTTTTTTTTTTCCCCTAGAATATTCTAAGCATGATCCTGCCTCAGGGCCTTTGCATTTTCAGTTTCTTCTGCTTGGAATGCTGATCTTCCAGACTCAGCTTAAATGTCATTCCTGTGAAAGACCTTCCCAGATAACCCAATCAAAGGTAATATTCCCAATCACACTCTCATGATGCTGTTTTTACTTACCAATTTTAATTGCTAATTTCCTTTCTTTCAAACTCTATAGTGGTAATAGTTACTAGATTTACTATGAGCCCAATGTTCTTCTAAGTATTTTTCATGTATTCATTTATTTAATCTTTATAGTTATCATATGAGATAAATACTACTACTATTACCATTTAATAAATAAGGAAAGTGAGGAGTCAAGCATGGTGACGCATGCTTGTAATCCTAGTACTTGGGAGGCTCAGACAGGAGGATCAGGGTTTGCAGCCAGGCTCAGCTATTTAGTGAGGCCCTCTGCAACTTAGTGAGACCCTGTTTCAAAAATAAAGAATAAAAAATAGGGCTAGGGGTGTAGCTCGGAGTTAGAATGCCCCTGGGTTCCATCCCTAGTACTGCAAAAAAAAAAAAAAAAAGGAAAGTGAGGCTTGGAGAAATGAAGTAACTGGTCAGAGGTCCAGAGATGGGAAGAGGGTTCCAGCCTAGGCAGTGGCCTAATGGCTATCATTAATCACCATGCAAAGCTGCCTTCTGTCAAAGTCCTGAGAGGAGAGAACTCACCTGTCCTCTGTGACATTGTATGTATCTACCCTAACACTTCACACAGGACTTGGCTCAATTAATGTTTGTTGAATTTTGAGGGAATAAATGTTGTGATATAACAACATCTGTTTTATGTTATGTAACCAGAGACTAGAACCTCCCATGTACCCACTTAACAGAAATGACAAAGTCTAGTCTTATTTTTAGGGTAACTGGAAGCAGGGGCCCAGTCAGGGCTGGCTCTGAAATGTGGATGGGGGAAAGTGCCATGTAGCCCCATGGCAGATCCTGCAGGGAGTATTTTTTTATTTTTTTTATTTATTTATTTTTTTGTGGTACTGGGGATTGAACTCAGGGGCATTCTACCTCCGAGCTATTCCCCTAGCCCTATTTTTTATATTCTTTATTTTTTGAAACAGGGTCTCACTAAGTTGCAGAGTGCCTCACTAGATAGCTGAGGCTGACCGCAAACCTGGATCCTCCAGTCTCAGCCTCCCAAATGCTGGGATTACAAGCGTGCGCCACCACGCCCAGCTAGGGAGTCTTGCAAGAATTTCTTGGAGGAGACTTTCTATAGGGTTTCTGAGTTTGTTAAAAAAAAAAAATTTCAAAAGCAAAGCGGAACCAGTTTATCAAATCTATAGGTAATAAAATGCAGACACCAAACAAAAGCAAAGAATGATCAAATCTTCTCATATTCTCTACAGCATCAGGGATGGGCACAGAAAGTTAAACTGTCTTAGATTATATTTCTGCTATTTGCAGCTGAGTACTAAGTACTAAGTACTAACTCTTTCTCCCATGGTCTCTTCTCTGCTACACCTCCTCTGGACTCCCGCAGCCTTCTAGACACACATGCATCTTTTTATTTATTTATTTATTTTTTGCAGTACTGGGGATTGAACTCAGGGGCATTCTACCTGCGAGCTACACCCCCAGCCCTATTTTTTATTCTTTATTTTGAAACCGAGTCTCACTAAGTTGCGGAGTGCCTCACTAGGTAGCTGAGGCTGGTCGCGAACTCGGATCCTCTGGTCTCAGCCTCCCAAATGCTGGAATTACAAGCGTGCGCCACCACGCCCGGCACACATGCATCTTTCACTTACCACATTATAGAGAATATAACTAGTTGTCTATCTCCTTCCCACTTACATGGTAAATTCCTTTAACAATACCATGTCTCTTTCATCACTTACATGCTATAGCACAGTTCATAACATGCTTGATAAATGTTAGCTGAGCCGGTCTGGGCTTAGTTATTCCTTCTGAGAGTGGAGGAGAGATTTACACAGGGTCATCTTCATATTGTCTTCTATGATACAGCTACATGGACCGTATCAGGTGAGGGCTATTGCATTGATCTTGTTATGGAATTAAGCCCTGCTACAAAAAATTGCTTCTTTATTTAAACACACTAGAATCTGGTTGTGTTCCAACTAGCTTTTCTCTGGATGAATATGCCCTTTCAATGTTGTGTTTCCATTTCTCCCCTATCTCTTCCTGCAGTGCTAGTAATTTATATACTTAATATGCAAATATAGAGGGACCAGCTCATACATCAGAGCCCTGCCCTGACATCTCTGGGGCCTATTAGCAGCAGATCTTCGCATCTTGATTAGAGCAAGTCCCTTTGTGGTCATCCATTCATCTGGGCTCACTGTGTTTACAAACCGGGACTTCTCTTTTTCTCTCTCTCTCTTTGTATCACTGATTTTGCATATTCATTGTTAGTTCTCTTTCTCTAGACATCTGTTATTCAGCCAATCCTAAAAGAAAAACCCAAAAAAATGAATTGGCAACAACATCCCTCTCTATACCCTGAGAATGCAGACCTATTTATACAGAAAGCAGTGATTTGTATCATTTGCATCATTGCAAAATCAACTGTTAATTAGTTCTGGGAGCCCTAGATAAGTTATGATTTTTCTTCATCATCAATCCTTTTATTATTAAAAACAAACAAGAGAAACTGAACCACCATGTTCTTCACAACATTAACCGTAATATTTCCTAAGTAAAAGGCATTTAGTTAGTTCCTTGACCCCTTGAACCACCAAGACTTTGTTCCTTCTCAATGCAAATTCATTCAGCAAATTATGCATATACTGAGTACATTATATGTTAGAGAGTTTTTAAAAAGAGGTTTCGTTTTTTAATATTGAGTCTCTTTGTTCAATAGATCTATCGACCTATATACAGTGATCTAAATGTCTTTGAACATAAACACATCCGATGCCTTTTGGGATAACCTTTAGTTTTTTTACTTGTTTAAATAAAGGATACAAATAGCATTCATCCATGCCTATTGCAAAAAGCATAGAAAAAGGTCTTAATGGTGTTCTTTACTGGAGAATATTTTTGGGCCACACAACAGGTTATCAATAAAGGAGCTTTTGAATAAAAATGATCATTGACAGTTAAAAATAAAAATTTCTAAATGATATTGCATGTGATGCCTACACGTTTTTGTTACCATCCTTTCTTTCCTCTTGCCATCAATGAACTATCAGCCTTTCTGTGGCTGAAAATCTGTCCCATTTCTTTCCTTTTGCTTTGCACCATAGACCTTTGTGGGTCTCTGGAAATAATGATGTTACTAAATGCATAGCACTTTTTCACCATCAGAAAGTTAAAAAATGGTAAATTAAAGCAAAGTAAGTCAGGGATTATCTATGTGATATGTAGAAAACTATAAGAGAAAAGGTTATTTTTGTAGAATCAAAATGCTGTGGCAAAGAGTGACTGCTTATCACTTCAGTTTGAGAGATTAGAGAAAGCCTCCTTGAGGAGGCAGTATTGAAGCTGAGATTTGAATGACAAGAAGGACCAGTCATGGAGACAGCAAGATGAGAGCCACTCAAGTGACAAACAGAGGCCCCAAGCTTGGGAAGATGGAGGATCCGAAAGGACGCTGTGTACCTGGAGCAGAGTCCCCTCTCAGCTCCTGTTCCTTGTCTTTCACTTCCCAGACAACCACTGATCTCTGATACCGCCGCAGACTCCCAGAGGCAATGCCTCCCAGAAGTCAGATACCCACCAGAATCTCATTAAGTGGATTCACATTGAGGTGTGAAAGAATTACTGCCTGGTGCATTTCATTGAAAGGTAGAGCTTATTAATTGAAACAAATCTTTTAATCGGGCATCCTCGATAGTTTTGTTCTGTTATGCTTTGTCTTGACATCATTCAAATACCCAACACACACTTTTTTTTTTTTTTTTTTTTTTGCGGTACTGGGGATTGAACTCAGGGGCATTCTACCTCCGAGCTACACCCCCAGCCCTATTTTTTATACTTTATTTTGAAACAGGGTCTCACTAAGTTGTGGAGTGTCTCACTAGATAGCTGAGGCTGGCCGTGAACCCGGATCCTCCAGTCTCAGCCTCTCAAATGCTGGGATTACAAGCGTGCGCCACCACGCCCGGCTCCCAACACACACTTATTAAATCTATCTCCCTACACCTGGTTCTAGGAGATGGAGTAAGGAAAAATGGTTGTTCCTATAGGTGCCAATAACTGTCGTGGTGACTGCTTACATTTGTGGCTTCTTGTTGGATGTCTGCCTTATTTTTTTATAATTTCACACAAAGCTACATGAGGGCTGGAGTAATATCTGGCTCCATACTACTAGCATTGAGTAGCACTGAGCAGTCTGCAGGCATTCTATTAAAAGCTTCAAAATAAAAATTACTGAACCAAGTCATGCTAATTATTGAATCTTAGTCATATTAAGAAA
Organism: Graphiurus murinus; assembly: GCA_004027655.1. Taxonomy (NCBI): domain Eukaryota; kingdom Metazoa; phylum Chordata; class Mammalia; order Rodentia; family Gliridae; genus Graphiurus; species Graphiurus murinus. Next base: position 57,911 of record PVLC010003897.1, on the reverse strand, counting down.
AATAACTTCAAGTATTTTTCCCAGAACCTAAGCAAGGCTTAATTATGACTTTCATTTGGGGCTGATTATTAAAATCAAGCAAGGAGCTTTTAAAATATATGAATACCAATCTCCATTCCAGATCAGTTGAGTAAAAATCTAAGAGTGGAAGCCCACCAGGTGCTGTGTGCATGGATGTCACTATCTCTATGAACTGCATTATGATGTAAAACTGTAACTCACCAATAAATGTATAAGAGAAATTAATAAATAAAAACAAAAAAAACTAAGAGTGGGACCTGGGTATCCATATTTTTAAAAAGTCTCTCTAATTTACAATCCTACCGACAGTGTATAAGAGTTCCTATTTCCCTACGTCTTTGCCAGCACTTATTATTGTTTGTATTCTTGATGCTTGTCATTCTAACTAGAGTTAGATGGAACCTTGGTGTAGTTTTGACTTGCATTTCCTGATTGCTAATGGTGTTGAACCTTTTTCATATATTTATTGCCCATTTGTATTTCTTCTTTTGTGAAGTGTCTATTCAGTTCAATTGCCCATTTTTTTATTGAGTTATTTGATTTTTTTAGTGTTAAAATCTTTGAGTTCTTCATATATTCTAGACAATAATCCTCTATCAGAAGAGTGGCTGGCAGAGACTTTCTCCCATTCTTTAGACTCTAGATTGTTTCCTTTGCTATGCAGAATCTTTTTAATTTGATGTGATTCCATTTATTGATTCTCAGTTTTATTTCCTGAGTGGATAAGAAATGTGGTATATAAATAGTGTGGGATTTGATTCAGCTATAAAGAAGAGCAAACTTACATTACTTGCAGGAAAATGGGATGGAACTAAAGAATATTAAGTGATATCAACCAGCTTCAGAAAATCGATGGTTATATGTTTTCTCCCATATGTGGAAGCTAGGTAGAAAGTAGGGAACAAAAGGGATTTCAGATGAATGAGGAGGAATGAGGAGAAAAACCAGTAGACTGGTGGAAGGGGGTGGGGAGGGGAAGAGGGGAAAAAGGAGAATTGAGGAAACAAGCAGTTCAAACAATGTTATGTCCATACATGAAGACATCATTATCAATCTTACTAACATGTATGGGGAGGGAAGAGAGGAGAGCAGGGCGGGATGCAAAGAGAAACACACCAAGTTATGTGTGTGTGCATGTTGGTATCACTTTAAGCCTCACTATGGTGTATAATTACAATGCACCAATAAGAGTATAAAAACAAGCCTTTCTAGGTCATTCTAATATGCAGCCAGGACTGATGAATACAGACCCACACTAAAGAGATTAACGCACCTGGTTGGCATCTTTGTGCAATGTGAAGAACAGCTATCAGAATCTAAATGGATCTCTAGAAGGCAGAATTCTCCAGGAGGAATAGGCTCATGATGCTGTAGGCTTCAATGATTATTATTTGGAGAAATTTGAGCAGAGAGCCTTTAGACAGAAACCCTAGATGTATGTGACCAAAAAGGATGAAGGCAGATTGGCATCTTTCAGTATGGGTGAAGAAGCCAGATTGGCAGCTCTCAGCTCTTGGGTGTTCATATTTGAAGTGCTTAGCAAATGTCAAGTGACTGAAGTCATTGGCAGGCATCTTTGCAGCAATAGAAACCATAATATTAAGGAAGCAAAAAGAAGAGAGCTTGAGGACAGATTTTGTATTAATCTTTTTAAAAGGATGAGTTGGATAATTATACCTCATTTTGCTGTATGAACTCATTATTCTGACAAACATTCACAAAATATTGTTTTACCTACCAGTCTACTTTAAATAAAAATTCACAAGAAAGTCTAGCTGCATAAAGCAAAAGCCAACCTTTCCTTCCATCCCCAGGTACAGGAACTTAGATATCAGAACAGGGAACTGCACGCCAGTTTATATGTTCTCTTTAACAGTACCACCTGTGAGGTTTTAAGCTAACAACTAGGTATACTTTATAACAGCTGTCCAAACTGGAATCGCCATCAAATTGAAGCCCCACTAATAATATAGTATCCAGATTTATCACCAAAGAAGTTCTGTGGGAAAAAATTCAAATACCAATAAAAATCAAAAGATTAAAGACTTATCTTCCATGGTTGTGTAAACTATTATTCTGTTAAAGAATATAAAACATGCCCTCAAGTTCTCTCCTTTGTTTTAAATTTATTTATTTATTTTTAATTGGTACATTGTAATCATACATCTTTGTTAGGTACAAACTAGTAAAGGTAAAGGCATACATGCACACATTTCTCATTTAATCCTTCCCCAATTCCCACCCCACTCCCTCCTTCTCAAGTTCAATTTAGTGATTGACTTTGATGTGTTAATGAAAGTACATGTGTTCATTAGGGTGTCCCCCCCCTCCTCCCATCACCTTCCTTTAAGTCAAATTCCTTGCTCACCTAAGGATTCTCCTTCTTCATCTGGAGTCCCTCTTATGTCCCATTTTCTCCCTAGCTTCCACATATTAGGGAGAGCATACGATTTTTTACTTTTTGTGGCTGACTAATCTCACTTAACATACTGTTTTCCAGTTCCATCAATTTCCCTGCAAATAACATGATTTTGTTCTTCTTTATGGTCAAGAACACAGGGCTGGCTCCCCTAATCCCAGCTCCCACTTGAAGGCTTGCCATCTCAGCAGGGCTAGGATATAAGTATTTCTCATCCTGTCCCTGGTTACTTTTGGCTAAGGCTAGGTTTCAGGTGAGTGTGAATAAGAAGTGAGAATTCTTTTTTCTTCCCTGCTCCCACTCATGGGATGGAGCCTATGTTGGGTATAGCACCATTGAGAATACCAGGACTTCATGTTTCCTTTCCTTGGCTGAGATAGACCAGACTAAGACCTGCTGGGCTGCTATACAGCCAACCACTGAACACTCATCTCAAAGAGAGGTATGTAGCTTTTTCCTGCTTCTGGCATCAATGCCATGGCTCAGTGATTTTGCCTAGGGCATACAAGTAGGATGTAGAGCAGAGTGCCAATTCCCTTACCAAGGGAACTGGCTTTGTTTGCAACAATATAGTAAACTAAAGCTTGAGGTCACTCAAAAACAGTGGAAATTGTGGTGAAAGGCAATTGGGAAGAGATAGAGATATTGTTTGGAAATATAGACCAAATTATAATAAATATTGCATTAGAAAATATTTACTTAATGCAAAAAAGTGGTGAAGAAAGAAGTATCAAAAAAGATATGGGCATATATAAATCAAAAGGTAAAATGTCAAATATAAATCCAACTATATCAATAATCACATGAAATGAGAATGAACTGAAGAATCTGTCAAAAGAATGCTGAGATTGTCAGATTGGATAGAAACAAAAAAGAGATAACTATATGTTGTCCAAAGGAGACATTATTTTTGTTGTTAGTGGTGGTGGTGCCAGGGATTGAACCTAGGGATGTTCTGCCTCTGAAATACACACACAGCCCTTTTTATTTTTTATTTTGAAACAAGGTCTTTCTAAGATGCTAGGGTCTTGCTAAGTTGCTAAGACTGGCCTTAAACCTGCGACCCTCCTGTGTCAACCTCCCAAGAACTGGAATAAGAGGTATGCACCATCATTACTGACTAGGGGACATGCTTTAATTAAAAGATACAAATAAATTGAAGGTAAAGGGATAGAATTATGTCATTCAAACAAATAGCAACCAAAAAAAATTAGGAGTGTCAGACAAAATAGATTTCAAAACAAAAGATATTACTGGAGATAAAAAAGTAACTTTTGTAATGATAAAAGAGTTAATCTATCCAGAAGATAAAATAATTATACACTTATGTACATTTAACAACAGAGCACCAAAATATATAAAGCAAAAACTAAAATATGAAATTCAACAAAAATAGTTTGAAACTTCAACAGCCCAATTTCATTTAAGAGTAGGCTGAATATTAACAAGGAAATAGAAGAGTTCAAATACTATAAACCAATTATACCTCACAGACATCAGACATCCATATTGTACTTAAATCAATAGCAAAATACACATTCTTTATGAGAGTACATGGAACATTGTCTAGGATAGATCATGTTCTAGACCATAAAATAAACCTCAATAAATTTAAAAGGACAAAAATATGAAGTATATTCTCTGGTCACAGTGGAATGAAATCAATAGTGAAAGAAATTTGGGCAACCTATAAATGTGTGGAAACTAAACAACATACTCCTAAATAGCTAGTGGTCAAAGAATAATAAAAAAGAAAATTAGAAAATGCTTTGAGATGAATGAAAACTAAGACCACCATACCAAAACATATGGGATGCAGCTAAAGCAGTGCTTAGTGGGAAATTTATAGCTGTGAATGCTTACATTAAAAGAGAAGAAATCACTAAGCCAAACATGAGAAGAAGGGAATGAGGGAATGGGGTGGGAATTGGGGAAGGGCTAAATGAGTGTTGGGTGCATGTATGCCTTTACCAGTTTGTACCTCATTAAGATGTATGATTACGATGCACCAACAAGAGAGAGAGAGAGAGAGAGAGAGAGAAATAAAATAAATCTCAATTCAAAGATCTAACCTTCCACTTTAAGACACTAGAAAAAGGAGATCATAAACTAAAGCGAGCAGAAGAAGGGCAATAAAGAAGGTTAGAGGGAAAATTAAGGAGATCATAGAACAACATTTTTAAAAAAACATGCAAACAAAAGCTGGTTATTTGAAAAGATTTACAAAACTGACAGAATTTTAGCTAAACTGACCAAAAGGGGAGGGGGGGGCTGAGTTAGAAATGAAAAGGGGACCATCTCCAATAACCTTAAATTTAAAGGATTATAAAGGAATACAGTGTACAGTGCATGATAATAAATTAAGCAACCTAGATATATTAAATAAATTCCTGGAAAGACATAGAAGTTTACTCTGGTTACTGTGTCTATCATATGCACAAGCCAGATGTGGTGGCACATATCTATAATTTTAATACTTGGGAGTCTCTCTCTCTCTCTCTCTCTCTCTCTCTCTCTCTCTCTCTCTCTCTCTCTCCTTCCTAGTAACAACTCTTCCTCCCTTCTCTCCTTCACCCTTCAGGGCTGGTAGAACAATAGCTGCCTTCATCAGTACTGGAGCCCTGCATCATCCTGTGTGATTTCTCTATATCCTGTAACTAGCCTCTTTATTAAACTGCCCTCCAATTACCCAATTAAAGCGGACCAGCTGTTTCTTGCCAAAACCATAACTGATGAAAGGAAGATCAGAATGGCAGATTGGATAGACTAAGTCTGAAATATGAAAAGGGAGAGATGTTTGAGTAGCTGGGTGTTTGAGTCTGGAATTCAGGAGAGAGGCCCAGAGATAGAAATTTGGGAGTCATTAGCAAAAAGATGTTTAGAACCAGTAGACCTGATGCCATCACTGATAGAATAAGAGAAAGAAAGAAAGAAAGAAAGAAAGAAAGAAAGAAAGAAAGAAAGAAAGAAAGAAAGAAAAAGACCTGAGCTTCAGACTCACTCATGTCAAGAAGTTGCACAGATGAGAACAAACCAGCAAAGAAGACTAAAGAAAAGAGGCAAGGAAGGTAGGAATAAAGTCAAAAGAGTGTTTCCTGGAAGTCAGCTGAGGAAAATACATCAGGGAGGGAGAGTAATCTGCTGTGTCCAGTACTGTCAAAAGACCAGGTACAGGGAGGACTAAGAACTGACCATTAAATTTACACTGTGGAGGTCATTGTTGACCTGGCAAGAACATTTTTAGTAGAGAGATAACAAAAGCCTGTTTAGAGTGAGTTTTAATGAGACTGACATGTATTTATTGGCCATTTATATCTCCTTTTTAGTTCAGTTGCCCATTTCTTGATTAGGTTATTTTTTAGTGTTGAGTTTTCTAAGTACTTTATATATTCTAGATATTAATCCTCTGTCAGAGGGATAGTTTGTAAAGATCTTTTCTCATTCTGTAGGCTCTCTAAAGTCTTGATGATTTCCTTTGATAAGCAGAAGGGTTTTTTTTTTAGTTTAATGTCATCCCATTTATTAATTCTTATTTTAATTTCCTTGGGGGGATCTGATTAAGGAAGTTTCTATTTGTGCCTATATGTTGAAGTATTGGATCTATGCCTTCCTCTAGTAACTTCAAAGTCTGTGGTCTAATTTCTGGGTCTTCAATCCATCTCAAGTTGACTCTTGTGCAGAGTGAGAAGCAGAGGTTTAATTCCATTTTTCTACAAATGGATAACCAGTTTTCACAACACTATTTATTGAAAAGGCTGTCTTTTCTCCAATGTATGTGTTTGGCACCTTTGGCGAAAATCAATCGGCTATAAGTGTTTGAATTTGTTATCTATGTGCCTGTTTTTGTGCCAATACCATGCTGTTTTATTACTATAGTTCTGTAATTTGAAGTCAGGAACTGTGATGCTCCTGCATGATTCTTATTGATGAGAATGCTGAGAATTACTTTGGCTATTCTGGATCTTTTGTTTCTCCATATGAAATGTGTGAGTGACTTTTCTAGATCTGTAGCAATCAGAGAGATTTAAATCAAAACTACACTGAGATTCTATCCAACCTCAATCAGAATGGCAATCATCAAGAAGTCAAACAACAATAAATGCTGGCAAGGATGTGGTGAAATAGGAACTCTTCTAACTGTTGGAGGGATTGCAAATTAGTACAGCCACTATGGAGATCAATGTGGAGATTCCTCAGAAAATTGGGAACAGATCCACCATATGATCCAGCTATACCACTCCTGGATATCTTTGCAAAAGGACTGAAATCAGAAGATCATAGTAACATATGCATATTCATGTTTGTAGAAGCACAATTCACAATAGCCAAATTATGGAATCATCAGTAGATTAATGGATTACAAAATTATAGAATATCCACATAGTGGAATTCTACTCAGCAATCAAGAAGAACAAAATAATGTCGTTTGCAGGAAAATGATGGACCGGGAGAACATTATGTTAAGTGATATTAGCCAGTCACAGAAAGTGAAGGGTCATATGTTTTCTCTCATATGCACAAAGTAGAGAGTAATCTGGATACCAGAGAGACTTCAGATAATAAAAGAGAAACTTCAGTGGTACCAGGGAGGTGGTCTAGGGGAGGGGGAGAGGCTAGTGAGAGGGAGGATCAATGAAAGAATCATTTCCATTGACATTATCTACCTATGCGAGAATACCAATGAGAATCTTAAGATGGCACAGATGGAAAGGTACAGATGGCTCATCTATAGTGACAAGTGGGAAGGCAGAGGGTGAAGAATCCTGAATGGGGGAAGCCAGGGGAAGGCCCACCAAGTGCTGTGTGCATGTATGTCACCATCATTATGAACTGCATTATGATGTGAGACTAAAATGCACCAATAAAATTATTTTAAAAAGAAAGAAATGATGATAATTGAGAGACAGAGACTGACACCCAGAGAAGGAAAGTCTAAGCAAGTCTTGAATTGTACTACAAATATTGAGAATGTGGGCAGTGGCTGGAGAGGAAAGGGAAATTTTGACTTCGTATTGATTTATTTTGTCCTATTTAGATGGGAGAACAAAACACCATGTTTGTATGTTGATAAGGGAGACTTGCTGGAGGAGACCCTCTAATGGTAGAGGGTGGGGCCACAAGGAGATGGACCGGGTGAGTCAGGGGCCAGGGTACAGATGGCTCATCTATAGTGACAAGCAGGAAGGCAGAGGGTGAAGAATCAGGATTTCTCTTCTGATTGGATTTTCTCAGTAAAGTAGGAAGCAAAATAGTTGGCTAGGGATGAAAGGTAGATGTTGAAAATTTAATTTTGGAATGTTCATATGATCTGAAGGCTGGCAGCCTCAAGGGACCACATGAAATTCACTATCATGAATTTAAAGTGGTACTCTGCTCAATGGAAAGGATGTAGATATGGAAGAAGCAGATATCATGTTCAAAGGGGAGATGGGGTTTTATTAAGCAAGTACAAAAAGCTATGTGGCTTTGGATAAGTTATTTAACCTCTCTCAACTACAGTTTCCTTGCATGTAAAATGAGGATAATAATACCATGAGGATTGGTATATGCATTAAATAACACAAATAAATGTGTATCACTGCCTGGTACACAGTAAGTGAACAATAAACTTCTGCGAAAATTGTCCATAGGTCATTTAAATGGGCTAGGAAATTTTCCAAAGTGAAAATATTGTTCTAATCACATTCACAATTAACAAATGTTCCTATTCCTAATTTCAGTTCATTCCAACTTAGCACATGCCTTTTAGCAGGTAGAGACCTAGAGACTATATTTGGGTTGTCTTTGACTACATCATGTCACGTCTACTGGGCATTAACCTGGAAAAACACCTCAAAGATTCACTTGTGTATCTCTGCAATGCTCCAATCACATGTAGAACACTTGGAAAGCTCAGTCTGGTTAGTTTGTTAAGTCTTGTTAGTTTGTTAGAGAGACTTCAGACATTTGATCTTTTTGCAAAATTCTTGGCAATAGCCTTAAGGCAAGTAAGAACTGAGATTCTTGGATGAGTATGACTTTGAAGTCATTTCTCTGTCTTTAACACTAGTACTCTAAAAATAGAAATTCCATGCAAGCACAGTTAGCTTGTATTTCTGCAGTATCTTTTAAACACGAGTCCTTCCTTTTATTTGGACATGGGTTATGCTTGACTATGTGGTCATATCACATTACTTTGGCTATATCTACAGTTATTACATCTACTTCAAAGACTTTACTTTGAAGAAATCTGGGTTATCCCCTCTTACATTCCTGAAGAGAATATGATCGTTCCTGAGACTTTTTTTTCTTATTTGTTTCACAAAAATTTGATTTCAATCATTGAAGAATTTTTATTATGACTTCTTTAAATCTTTACCATGTTAATTAGAACATCTGATTCATGTTGAGTTGCTGTCAATTGATTGTCTTTTCTTAAGCAAATTATGATTTTTTTTTCAGTTCTTGGTATGGAAAGTGATTTTTTATCATATTCTGGACAATTTGTCTATTATGTTAAGAGATTCTGAATCCTGTTTAAATCTTTTGTTAATTTAGCAGACAGTCATGCCGTTTAGGTTGAGGGCATGGATCTTGGCCAACTTGTATTGGACTTCTAATGGCAGTTTAGTTTTCAGAGACTTCATGACATTATTTTGGTCTGCTTGGTTTATCTAGTGCTGCTGGGATTCTCAGTTATTTCTGTTGGTGCTTGAGTGGATAAAAAGGTTTCCCCAGGCCAGGCTGCATGTCTCTTGTGGGGGAGGACCATGCAGGATTTCCCTTACTAATGTTCCCAAGATGCCTTCATATGTCTGGACAGGGAGGATGATCTTGAGTTTGTGGGGACATTATAGGTCTGGATGTTTGCTGTCACCAGTGTCAGCCCCTTCACCTTTGCTCTGATGTCTCCAGGCTGGCAGCAAATTCAATTTTAATGTGTATATTATTCTCTACTTTCTGCAAAATAGAAGTTATAATTAATATTAATGATGCCTTATACTCTCATTAAATAAATGCATAGGAAGTACTTTAATATTTTTATTAAAGTTTTTCAAACTTACTGAAGAGTTGAATGACTAACACTGAACACTCATATATCCCTATCAGGATTCACCTAATATGGAGTTGCCAGATAAAATATGGGACTCCCTGTTTAATTTGAATTTCATATAAATATGTAATTTTTACATACAAATATGCATGAATATTCGAAACATACTTACATTGAAAAATTAGTTGGCTGGGGGTGTAGCTCGGAGGTAGAATGCCCCTGAGTTCAATCCCCAGTACCACAAAAAAAAAAAAAAAAAAAAATTAGTTGTCTATCTGAAATTCAAATTTAACTGAGCATCCTGTGTTTTTATTTGGCAAACCTAACAGTCCTAAATTAGCCATCAACATCTGTTCTCATTTGTTCCAATCTTCTCTCTACGTATACTTTTTCTTTGCCAAACCATCTGGGGAACATTTGAAAAATAAAATCCCAAATAGATTTTACACGTGTATATGAAGCAAAATTGTCTGCCTTGGCTTTTTTTAACTAGCATTTGAAATTGTACACTTTCCCTTTGTTATATAGCACTCATTGCTCACCGTTGCCTGGACTCTAGGCTAGTTTTAAGTGCACAACCATAATGTAATTACAAAAACAGATGCTTTTACCAATGAAGCAATACTCATGAAGCCTGTGTGGACGCTATCCTAGAATACTTTTACTTCTTCAAACTAAGGACAAGCATTCTGTGAATGCTCTTGTATTGACCAGGCAACAACCATTGCTTGGTTCTTGTAGATATTTTAGATTTTCTCCACTCTTTTCATATGGGAAATCACACCCAAATGCTCCTTTATTTAGTCATATCCATATTGGTAGATAGTATAATGGAATGGTTAAGAGTTCAAATCCCAGAGCCAAATACTCATGGGTTAAAATCCTCTCTTCCATGGTCATGTATGGGTTAAGGAAGCTATGAATAATTTTTTCTCACCTATAAAATGGGGTGTAATATCTACTTCATGCATTTGTTGCAAGGTGTAGGGAAGCACTATGCATGGCACTTATTAAACTAGCAATTATTATGTTGCTCTCCACCATAACTTTCCGGGCTTTCTTTCATCAAAGCCAATTTTATGTTATATATTCCCTATCTTTCCCTGGAAATAATCTTCATGCTTGTTTGAAGACTTCTAAATCATAACTACTGTCTAAACCATACTAATTCTCTTATTACACATACTGAAATAAGTTATACATGAAAACAGGATGAAATGTAGACACCCCATCAAAACAGATATGGGTCAGGGACCACCAGCTAGATAGCAGAAAAAAAATTCAGTCCATCAAAAACCACATGCACACATACACACACACACACACACACACACACACTAGAAATAAGAAACATACTAAAATATACAAAATCTTATGTGTAATAGATAAAAAAAAATGGCTTTTCCTTCATACTTCGTATTAGTCAGATACTTATCAGAGCAATGAATCCAGTTTGGGTCATCAGACTTTTAAAAGAATTTGGAGAAATTAAAACAAATTTAGTAAAGAGAATCACAATCCCAGTACCCCTCCCCCCCCACACACACAAAGAAATATAACTAGAAAATAGCAAGAGGCTGCATATGGAAGATGTGTTGCACAGTCATTAAACAATTATAGAAGAGAAGGATTGTCCAGTCACAATGGAAAGATGAGTATTTTGGCATACTCTGACTGTTGCACAGAGTGCAACAGGAGACCCATCACTCAGCTTCTAAAAGACAACTCCAGGTCTGCAAGACTGATGAAATTTTTAGTGCTGGTCACATTGGATTTGTATTTGCTATTATGAAAGAATACAACCAGCAATTTCTTAGGACAGTAATCAATGTGCTTGTCTTGACCGATTACTGATGAAGCAAACAAACAACAAAATTGTCATTAAATTAACAATTCTTCATATGGATGGGAATTTTTCAGAGTGGATTCATTGTAGAAACAATTTTGGTGTAGTGGCTCTCACTTATAGATTGCCAACTTTTAGTACTTGGCTGCCAAAATACATTGGCTCATTCTCAAGTTGAGCAATTGCATAAATTTTTCCTCTCCTCACATTCTCGTACCATCAACCATATCTCTGTCTCTTTCTTGTTTTTTATTACTTTTGTCTCAAAAATTTCTGTGTCCAGCCGGGAGTGGTGACGCACGCTTGTAATCCCAGCATTTTGGAGGCTGAGACTGGAAGATCCAGGTTCACAGCCAGCCTCAGCTGCTTAGTGAGGCCCTCTGGAACTTAGTAAGACCCTATTTCAAAATAAAGAATAAAAAATAGGGTTGGGGATGTAGCTTGGAGGTAGAATGCCCCTGAGTTTCACCCTCAGTACCACCAAAAAAAAAAAAAAAAAAATTTCTGTGTCCTATTTACCCTGTCCTATATTAATGATGATTCATAGCCATATGTTGATTCTTAGGATTCTCCCAAGATTTTGTCCCTTTATTTCGATTCTACAGTTTCTTAACCTGTCCACAACCTCACATATCCATATTCTGTGGCTCCATATTTCTCTGCTCACTCACATATGGACTGGCACAGATATTTATAAATGAAATATTCATTTTCATGTCAATGTTTATTGACTTTGAGCAGACTTGAAGGGTTCGGCTGAATACATGAACAAAATAAAACAGCAACAACAATGAAATGATTCAAAACAAACAAAAACCCCACAGTAAGCCAGAACTTTATTTCTCTCTCACATGAATGAGGTCTGGAAGTGGAAAGCTCAGAGCTGGTAAGGAAACTCCAGTAGTAGTTGGATCTTGAACTCCTGTGCTTTCCTGAGCACGTGACCTCAGGGTCTGATGTGTTGTCCTGGCTTCAGCCAACACACCTGCATTCCAGGAAAGAGGGTGGAAGTGGAGAGGGTAGAAAGGCAGACTCACCTCCTTCTAGAAAATTTGATAGAAATCCCACACAATTCTAGTTGATTCACATTGGCAAGGGCAAAAGTATGTGGCCGACCCCAGCAGCAAGGAAAGTTGGGAAGTGCAGTCTTTTATTCTAGGTGACAGTATAACCTGCTAAAAGTCATAAAGATCTGTTCTCATGGAGAATGATAGATGGCGGACTAGACAGTAATCCCAGAGTCCAAGTGTTGCTTTAGCAAGAAGAGATTTAAACCAGATTCAGAGATTTAAACTCTCAGCCTTATGTGGACATTTCCGTTTGGTGACTGCACCAAGGGGCTGTTTTAAGTACTTCATCATGAAATTCTCAAGGAAACCTGGGAAGAAAGTACCACTATTGTTTTAAGGCTAAAGAATTTCATTTCATAAATGACAAGACTGGAATGCATAGAAGACAGGTAACATACCCAAGCCACACGGTTAGTTCACTGCAAAGTTGGTAATTAACTACGGAGTCAGAACACACACACACACACACACACACACACACACACACACACACACACACAGTGGAAGGGGGAAAAGACCTGCTATCTCTACCTTTATTAGTACATGATAGGCGATTTTCAGGAGCTGCCATTAATCTTTGCCATTATCCAATGGTGACATCCTGTTTTTCCTTCATCTTTCACTTAAGTATTGTCTTTATTTTTCTGCTCACAGGAAATGTGGACCTGTGTGAAGTTAATCATAATAAAGTTCAGTGCATTTGTTATTGTGAAGCACGTCATTCTTATAGCCACCTAGGACAGCTGAGATCTATCCATGATTCAGGATGATGTTGTCAGTCCATTTAGGTGGGGAAATGGCCATGTCATTGTGAAGCCTTGTAAGCTCCAGCACAGGACTATGACAGGCTCATTGGAGAAAACAAGATTAAAAGAATTTAGGGATTGATTTTAGTCCAGAGAAAGATGTTCAATTATTTGGATGATACAGGGGGAAAAATAAAAAATTTGGTCATTAGATAGTGACAGATATTTTGAAAATTGGAAAACACACCTTAGTCCTACTGAGTGTCAAATTAATGCAATATTACCTTAAGGGAAAACTAACTTCAAAACTATGTTTTGTTGATCCATAATTTTTTAGCTTAAATATTGTATTTCTGTTATATAAAATCAGAACTTTCTTATCAATATTTCATTATTAAATATTTCATGTTAGTCGTTGTGAGAAATAGTCTTCTTTTAAAACAACTGATGAAGGGTGGAGAAGATTTAATGCTTATTCTGTTCTGAAGAGGGATTTTCATAGCTCTTTTTTTCTATAAATCATATTAGAGTTTTCTAGAAAGAACTTAAAGAAAATGATAGAAGATACAGAAATAGCTTTTTTTTTTGCAGCACTAGGGATTGAACTCAGGGGCATTCTACCTCCGAGCTATACCCCCAGCCCTATTTTTTTATTCTTTATTTTGAAACTGGGTCTCACTAAGTTGCAGAGGGCCTCACTAAGTAGCTGAGGCTGGCCGCCAACCCGGATCTTCCCGTCTCAGCCTCCCAAATGCTGGGATTACAAGCGTGTGCCACCACGCCTGGCTCCAGAAATAGCTTTTTAAAGTACTTATTATTAAAATTGCCAAACATATCACAAGAATAGATTATGATTTTTCATGTAACCACTACCCAGCTTCAACAGTTTTTTGTTTTATTTTGTTTTGTTTTGTTTTGTGGTACTAGGAATTGAACTCAGGGGAATTCTACCTCCGAGCTACATCCCCAGCCCTACCTCCGAGCTACATCCCCAGCCCCAGCCCTATTTTTTATTCTTTATTTTGAAACAGGGTCTCACTAAATTGCGGAATGCCTCACTAGGTAGCTGAGGCTGGCCGCCAACCCGGATCCTTCGGTCTCAGCCTCCCGAATGCTGGGATTACAAGCGTGCGCCACCACACCCGGCTATTCAACAGTTATTAACAAATGGCCAGTCTTGTTTCATCTCCGCCTTTACCCTCATGACCCTTGCTTTCTATATTCTGGATTATTTTGGAATATCTCAAACATCATCTCACTTAGCTGAAGTACTGTCATCTGTGAGGATGGGTTTCAGGACCCCCATGAATGCCAAGATCTATGAATGCTTATAATAATCCTCTGCCTCCTCATCTGAGCATGTGAGCCCTGAGTGCCTCTGCTCAGCTCCATGACCTCAAGCAGCTCATTTTTCTCCTCCACTTTACTGCAACTTTCTTATTTGCAAAAGAGGAGGCCCCAGAGCTAACCTTTGAGGCAGGAAGAAAAAACATCTGGTACTTGTGCTCTCATCCCTACTGCCCACCCAGCCCAGCCTGGCCTCTGAATCACTGTGCCCGTATGTTGTTTTTTAGTTAGAATTTCTGTCGCTGTGAGCAAAATACCTCACAAGCACAACTTAAAGAATGAGTAGTGAAAGGAAGTAGTTATAAATACTAGCTAAGGCCACATGACCAGTTATAGAAATGTAGATTGTAATTGCCATGGGCAATTATTTCCTATCTTGTTAGGAATATGTTTGGGCTTATATACACATATATCAAGCAGTTATCTTTATTTTCCCTCCTCTCTTATTCCTTTATCATGGAACATAATATTGATGGACTTAATATCAGTAATTATTATTAAATCTACATGATAATATTCAAGTTGTAGGATGTTAGGAAAAGAGTAAGCGTCACTCAGAAACACTTTGCCTCCTATTCAAGGGAAGTAGTTAGCCTGTTTCTGGCTGCATGCAGGGTAGTTATATTGTGATAGGTGAAATTATGATTCTTCTTGAGCGGGTGCATCTGCTGCTGCTGCTTCTGCTGCTGCTTTTACCTGGAGATCAGACTCCGACTCCTTCACTCTTCCAACATACACTCTCAAGATTCTCTAGGGACTTTCCAGACCTTCCCATCTTGGATTGGACCTGCATCATTGGTCTCTCATGTTCTGAGGCTCCAGCTTCTTGGATAAGCTAGTTCCTCCCCCCTTCTCTGGAGTACAGGTGGCCACTTTAGAACTACACAGCTTCTGAGTGTGTTGGCCAATTTTATTAATCCCCTTTTATAAGACACCTATCCTGTGGGTTCTGTTCCTCTAGAGAACCCTCACTAATATGATTGTCCTAAAAAATTCTCATGGGGAATCAGTTGTTTCCCTTATCTGCGTTGAGGTTTCTTGAAGTGCTAAATTCTGTGGCACTTTGATGAAATTTAATATTTCATCATCTGTACCTTCATATTCTAGAAATTAATTTCTATTCATGGATAATTGGTAACAAATAGAAAAGAAATTTAATCTGAAGTCTTTAAAGTTTTGTCTAAAAGTTTAACATCAGGGTACAGGCTATGTAAGTTCTGACAGATTCTACTACTAAGTATTACTAAAATAAGGAAATGGTGCCATTACAGTAAACAGTTTGCCAACTGTTCTTTCTTCAAGAGCTTTACACTTTGAAGCAAGGACGAGAGTGACTCTTTGATAGTAACTCAGGCTCAAAATATGCAGTCATCTCTGGCTGCTGCTTTTAACATTGAAGTAATCATAGAGACCTTTTCTTCTGCTCCCTTGCGACTGTTCCCATTGCTACCAGCCTGGTCCACACTCTTATTGTTTTGTGCCTACAGAATTGCAGAAAGGTTGTAATTTGTTTCTCTGGCTAATTTGTTTCACTTGCTTCATCACATAGATCGAGCTCATATGACCTTGCTGGGGCAATAGGATGCCAACATACCTCCCTGGTCAAAACCTATTCTCCATGTGTCAATTCCATGAACCTCCAGCTTTGTTCCACACCTGCCTTTCTCTCCTCTACATGAGCTTTCTGCTTAGTTCATTAAGTGACAGAGTCTGCAGGTATTTATGGGATAGTCACCCTGTAGCAGATTCCATGCTACGGCTTGATATGCCACTATGAATAATGCCAGTGCCTGTTGACCCAGAGCTAATATTCACCGGGAGCAGACAGACAGGTAAACAGGTAAGAGACAATGGGACGAGCTGTACCACAGGAGAGCAGAGGCAACTCACTTGGTCCTGGAGACCCCACCAAGGTTTTCCTGAGAAGATGGAATCATACATGAGCCCTGCAGATCAAGTAGACCACTCTGCTCATCGGCCCCACATACAAGAAACCCCTGAAGGCCTGGCTCGACCCCTGCCTGTAAAACGCTTCCTCAACACCTAGTTAATACTCACTGCTCTCCTATCCATATTCTAAGCTGCTCTAGCATTCATTCATTCATTCAACAAATATATATTGCATGATATTACAATCCAGAAACTGTCTGGGACCTGAGATAAGCAATAAATAATTAAATCCCTATTTTCTGGAACTTTCATTCAAATGGAATGAGGCAGACAATATCAAACAAAGTGTATAGATAGTATAATATGATATAATACAATACACTATGACTATATGTAATGGTATATCTACATCTAGCTCTAGATATCTATATAGTGGTAGATCTTGTGAAGAGGAGTAAAACCAGTAAGACAGAGAGAGAGCGGAGGATGCTATTTTACATAGGGAGAATGTTCCCCTCCTTAGGTGACATTTGAGCAGAAAGTGTGGAGGACTAAGGGAAGAGGTTCCAGACCAAGAGAACGTTGACTGCAAAGGCCATAAGGCCAAGAATGTTTTTGGCAATGGAGGCGTAGCACTGCCTGGGTATTCCTCATTAAACTTCTCAATGGATAGCTCTTTGATTCATAGGTCTGAACCGTTCCTCACAAGCATGTTATGGGTCATCGAGGCCAAGGACTGTGACTTCAGTCTCTTCATGATGCTGTTGCTAAGACCTCAGGTCCCCTGGAGTGGGTGTCTTTATGAGACTATCAAAAGGTGCTTGTTGTTTCAACATGAAGCAGGATGTATTCATGCTCTTGATGAACTACACATGTTGTAAGACAGGAATCCTTTCCTCACCTGCCTGCACCTAAAAGATAACTCCATAGCAACCAAAAGAAAAGAGTGTGTGAGCAGAGGAAGCTTGCAAAAACAGAAAATATCACTAAGGTACTCATTTATTTCAGGAGCCTGAGGGACCGTTTCTATGGCAAGAACGAGAATGCCTTTGGCATTCTGTGTTCCTGCAGATTTTAATGTGATAGGGGTGGGCTGAAAACAAAATTGGATGGATGACTCAAAAAAAAAAGTGATTTAGTGAATTTAGTCCGTGGGTTGATTAAGTATTGATCACTGACCCAGCCTGGATCTGAAACAGCCTCAGAACTACCTTATACATAGGGTCATAAAGCAAAAGCATGGCTCACTGATTTAACTGGCAGTCTCACTGGAGATGCTGTGAAATCCTTAGGAATAAGAAGTCTAGAAAGTTCGGAAACTCTCTTGAGCGCCTAACTTTTAAGAGACCCTCTAGCTATCACTAAGGCAAGTAAGATTTTAATTAATGAACAAATGGCTCTGGAAGTGTTGGATTCACTCTTATTTGAGTTTCAAGAAGTGGATCAGATTTCATTAGGATTTTTTAGAATAAGGTTAGGATGTAAATTCTTGAGGTGCCAAATTTGAATAGATAAAATACTGTAGGCAACTGTGTGTTCTATGCATCTCTGTGACATCAAACTGTTTTATTACAGTGATGCAATCTAGGTGTCCATCAACAAATGAATGGATTGCAAAAGTATAGGATGTACACACAATGGAACTCTACTCAGCAATAGAGAAGAACAAAATTATGTCACTTGCAAGAAAATGAATGGACCTGGAGAACATTATGATAGGTGAGATTAGCCAGTCACAGAAAGTGATGGGTCACATGATTCTATCATATATGGAAGCTAGAGAGTAATCGGGATACCAGAGGGACTTCAAATAATGGAGAAGAAACCCCAGGGGAGTGATGGAGGGGGTCTGGGGTGAGGTGAGAATTAATGAAGGAAACACTTCATTGACATTTTGCACATATGTGAAATTATCAATGCCAATCTTGATATCATGTAAGAGGAAGCGGAGGGAGTGAGGAGGGAGATGGGGGAACACTCCCCAAGGGTTGTGTGCATGTATGTCTCTATCACTCTGAACTCTATTATGATTGTGGGACTACAATGCACCAAAAAAAGTATATTTCAAAAGAAAAAGAAAAACCCTATTTTATTGTGATGCTAAGATATGATTCTCTATTGAATGTGTTGACATCTACACTGATGGTACAAAGCATGATAGGTAAGTGTGCTGGTGTCTTAGGAGGGACTGAGGAGGTGGCACCTGCTGCTCTGTTCTTCATTGCCATGAATTTGTTGTTTAAAATGTTGTAGGTCTTACTTAGTGATGCCCTGATGAAACAGGAAAATTTATTAAATCTCAACTGCAAAGTACACATTGTGTGTGTGTGTGTGTGTGTGTGTGTGTGTGTGTGTGTGTGTGTGTGTGTGTTGGGGTGGTACTGGAGATTGAACCCAGGGGCATTCTACCTCTGAATTATACCCCATGCTCTATTTTATTATTTATTTTGAAACAGGATCTTGTTAAGTTACTGTGTGTTGGCCTCAAACCTGCAATCCTCCTGTCTTAGCCTCTCAGTACTGGAATTACAGGGATGTGCCACTATACCCAGCATAAGTATACATCTTTTTAATATCCTGTACACATTAAGTATTTTTGCTGAATGCCAAATTACAGTGATTTCCTGCATTAAATGTCATTGTTTGAGTTGAAAGCTGAACAATATTTTTACTGAAAAAAATGACTAAGAATGACTAATAAAAACAAATAAATGAAGCATGCCCCTTGCTTCAATAACAGACATTTGTTGGCAGTAATAAAATTCAAGTTTTCAATTGAAAATTTGAATTATGGAAAATTTGTATTGATAACTGTGAGCTTAAGAGGACTTTCATTATGAAAGCTGTTTATTATGTATACATTAAAATATGATATTTTGTTATTGATAAATGTGTCAGCATTAGTAAGGTCTATATAACTCAATCAACCTATATTTTTCAAAAGATCAATGCCTCATGTTATAAAATCATGAATGAGTAAAAGATTCATTTCTAGTGTGACATAGAGCAATGAATTTTATGTTATACGGTATGAAAAGTTTGTTGATATGGTTTCAGATTCCACATTGTAATAACTATTTAAAAACTAACACTTGTCAAGTTTGGGTATAGTATTAGAAATTAATTCCTGCAGTTATCTGAAAGATCATAAAACTATTTCTTCTTCTCCAACTATGTATCTGTGGAATGCCAGGCTGTCTTCATATACTTCAACCAAACCAACACATCGCAGCAAGTGGAATGAAGCAGATATGTGAATCCAACTGTGTTTAATTAACCTAAACACTTAAGAGATTTACAAGAAAACATAAAAAATCAGCATTTTTCTAAATTTATTTATTGGTATAAATGTAATTATACATCATAGTGAGATTCAAAGTGATACAAACATACTGATGTATTTCTCTCTGTAATGAGTTTGTCCCTATTATTGAAATTAATTAATTGATTGATCAATAGCTGAACATTCTCAGTCTCAATTTCTAACATGATAAATATTAACAAAAATAAATTAATATAAACATATCCCTTTAGGATATAAATTCTTAGGTTAAAATAAGCAACAATTTTGAGCTGGGCATGATGGCACACACTTGTAATCCCAGTACTTGGGAGGCTGAGACCAGAGGATTCTGGTTCGTGGCCAGCCTCAGCTACTCAGTGAGGCTCTCTGCAACTTAGTGAGACCCTGTTTCAAATAAAGAACAAAAAAATTGGACTGGGGGTGTAGCTCAGAGGTAGAATGCCCCTGGGTACAATCCCCAGTACCACAAAAATAAATAAGCAAAAACTTTTAGAAATCTTCAGTAATTTTTGGAATGTAAAGTATACTGAGCTCAAAACATGTAAGAACTGCTACTATAGAGGATTAATAATTATTATATAATGAAACAATTGAATGAATGTTAGTATATTGGTCAGGGTTCTCCAGAGAAACAGAAACAATCATATATATATATATATATATATATATATATATATATTCATTTATAACAAATATATAAATATATCTACTCATATGTAGTTTACACATACACACATATATAGGAATTGGCTCATGCAGGTATAGAGGTTAAGACATCCCAAGATCTTCAATCAGCAAGCTAGAGATCCAGCTGACAGTATAGTTCTTGTCTGAGTCTGAAGACCCAAGAATTAGGAGAGCTGAGGATATAAATTTCAGTTTGAGTCCGAGGCTGAATATAGGAGAAGAACAATGTTTCAGCTAGAAGATAGTCAGAGACAGAATTCTTCTTACTCAGCCTTTTGTTCTATGTGCGCTTTCAACAGATTGCATGAGGCCCATGCATGTTGAGGGAAGCAATCTGCTTCATACTGTTAATACCACCAGGAAACACTCTCACAGATGCAGAATAACGGCTGACTATATGTCTGGGCACCCCATAGCCCATTCAAATTGACATATCAAATTAACTATCACAATCAGTAAGATAAGACAATCTCATTTTCCCTTGCTCATATGAATAAATACATAGATAAGATATATACATGTACTAATAGTTAGATGGATAGATAGATAGACCCACCCCCCCAACCCCACTTCAAACCTGAGGATCAGAAGGTAAAGTTAATCACAAGCCTCAGTCCATGATCAGAGATACCTATAAGACTCTACTCCCATTTTGGTTATGCTTAATCATATGGGGTGTCTGCCTGTCTGTCTGTCTGTCTGTCTGTCTCTCTCTCTCTCTCTCTCTGGATATTGAACCCAAAAGAATTCTACCTCTAAGTTATACCCCCAGCCCTAGTTTATTTATTTATTTTTTATTTTGAAACAGTTGTGGAGGACATCTCTAAGTTGCTGAGGTTGGCCAAGAACCTGTGATCCTCCTGTCCTGTCTCAGCCTACAAAGTTCTGAAATTACAGGCATGGGCCACCACACCTGGCTGCTTATTTATTTTTTTACCCCATTTTTCTTTCCTATTCCTCTCTTCCCATGAACAACTTTTCTAATTGTTCTGTGTATGCTTTCTTTCTCTCCTGGTATATGTGTATATGTACTTGTAAAACATGTATTGTGGTTTTATGTTGCATATATTTTTCATTTACATAAATAAAGCTGTAATAGATAGAGTGTTTTTGTGGATTTCCTCTTAACACCATGTTAATATTGGTTCTTTTTACCTCATGCAGACAGATCATTTGACCAATGTGCATTTTTCTCATCACACATATGCAGCTAGAGATTTGATAGCAGCATTAAAACATTTTACTTTTTAATAAGACAAACATGAAAAGATCTTTAAGCTATAAAATTTATACAAACTACTCCAAAATTACTTTACCACTTGCTTTCAAAGCTCATAGCATCAAACAGCATCTATCAATGGTCTCTGTGTATAACATGCTTTTTCATACTGCGAGTTCTTAAGAAACATGAGCCAGACCATGGGGCTTCAAAATCTTGGTTTCACAATGTATGACCCGTGGCAAGTTACCTAGCCTCTCTGAGCTGCAGTATCTTTATTCTGCAAAGTGGTATTAAAAATACCTCCTTAAGGAGGGAGGGCAAGGGAGTGGGGCAGGAATTGGGGAAGTGTTAAATGAGAAATGGGTGTATGTATGCCTTTACCAGCTTGTACCTAACAAAGATATATGATTTACAATGCACCAAAAAAATAAAAATAAATTAAAAAAAAGAATAGCACCTCCTTGACGGCATTGATGTAAGGATTTAAGTGAACTGATATTTATAAAATGTCCAGCACATGGGAAACATTATGTAGATGTTGCGAAATTAAATGTAATGAAATGAAGGAAAAGAACCTGACATCTGGAATGACTGACTTGCTCCTATGAATCATAGTTTGCTCTTTCCCTTGAGAGCATTTCTCCCCTTTACCCTGTTGAAAAGCGTTTTGATAATAACAAGTCACTGAATGGTTGGGGATAGAAGTAGTAGTATCTTAATCTTTTATCTTACGATCTTAATAGTTACTTAGAATGTTTTAAAACTTTATATTAAATATTTCATTAGAAGCCCCAATATAAGATCTAGGAACAGAGAATCATAGGTACCCCCCCCCAAAAAAAATCCCATAGACTATGTAGACTAAGAAAATAAAAGGACGGTATCTTTCAGATCAAATATAGCAAGTTGCCAAGCTCTTTAGGACCCACAAAGCCAGCCTCCTTTCCTTCCCATCCAGCTATCTGCAACCTCACTATTCTCTCCTGGCCACAGGAAACAGAAATTCCCAGGGCTAGCAGCTGAGAAGTCAGGGCACCAGGACAGCCCTCAGGTATTTTGCATGACTGACTAATTCCTGGCATGAAGTACTACATTTTTCTTTGCTTTTGTCCTTATCATTGACGACGTCATTCTGGAAGCACAAACTAGATATTTAAAAAGGTTAAGCATTTCTAGTGAGGTTTAAGGGAGCATTTCAAATGGAAGGCCAACCATGAAATGCATTTCTTAATTTGAAAATCAAACTAAGTTTAATTGTTCCAGACTATTTTTCATTCTAGATGTGGCTAAGTTTCCAACAGTACTTACAATCACTTACTTTTAGGATTGGGTGCTCTGGAATAAAGCCAGATTAATTCTGAGCTGTGAATTTTACAAATACTCATTTAACATATAATTGATTTAAAGAAAGCCATTCAACAAAATGCAAACATGGTAATTGGTGCAATTTTATTTTTTGTGTGAAGCAGCATATGAGAATACGCAGGCCTCAACATTCTGAATCTGCACAGCTGAAATCTTGCAGAACAATCACTGAAGTTCAAATTACAGCCCCAGATGGAGACACCACCAGGGGCCACCGCTGTGCCTTTTTCATGCTTCGAAGCTCAGTTCTGGACAGAAATGTGTTTCTAGTTAAAATGTAATCATTTCCAATTCCTTCTGATCACTGGATCATATTTAAAACAGCCTGAGGACTACAATTGCTTTTAATTACACTGAATGGTGATTGAAATGATCATTTCTTTCCTATACATTTGTATTTTTGTAGAACAAACAAAAACACAGATATGCACTCATATTTTATATACTGGAGGGAAAGATCTTGATTGGACACTACCTTCTCTGGGTTAGAGTTTTTTGGTCAGTATGGATTTTCCCAGCTACAGATCACAGAAAGCACAAGGTCAGTTTACTATCATCCAGTGGTCAAGCTTTTTAAAAATGTACGTGTTGTTGTTGTTGTTTGAATTCAGTAAGGCTCATAGGGTTTGTGTGCTTCCCTGATTAAATAATTTAAAACTAAGATACCTTAGGGAAGGTATTCTAAGCCCACCACACCCCTACCTCCCCACACCTAATGGAATTTTACTCAGCCATAAAGAAGAACAAAATCATTTGCAGGGAAATAGATGGACCTGGAAAACATTATGCTAAGTGTGATTAGTAAATTACAAAAAGTTAAAAATAGGATGCTCTCCCTAATATACGGAAGGTAGGGAGAAAGTGGGTCATAAGAGGGACTCTAGACGATGAAAGAGAAACCTTAGATGAATAAAGAAGGTGACCTAACTGAGGTTGATGAGAGGGGCAAGAGGGAAACACCCTAATGCACATGATGTACATTCACAAACAAATCAAAGTCAATCACTGAACTGAAAATGAGAAGGAGGGAGGGGGAAGAGAATGGGGTGGGAATTGGGGAAGGGTTAAATGAGAGATGTGTGCATATATGCCTCTACCAGCTTGTACCTCATTAAAATGTATGATTACAATGCACCGATAATAATAATAATAATAATAATAATAATAATAATAATAATAATAATAATAGGATGGATGCAGATTATTGAGAGAAACAAGTGAAAAAACAAAAGCAACTCTATTTCTCACTACAACTCCATGGAATGTTTTGAAATTTTACATTAGTTTTGAGCTTTACATGTTATTGGAGTACAATAAATAGCCAGTTTTCCTCTCGTTAGCTGAGACCTGAGACAAGTAGCCTAAAACCCAACAAGGAAGAGTGGTACCCAAGTCCCACTCAAAACAGGAGTAAATGGAAAACCAAAGATGGAACATGGTCTCACTTGATTTTTCCTCCTATGTCTCAGTTCTGAAAAACCCATACTAAGTACATGTATGTCACTACGCATACATTTTGGTGCTTTCCTGATTATTTCAAGATTATTATCACAAATTGGAGAAAAGCATCACAGGAAATAGACTCCATTGTAGAAATATGTGAACTCTAAAAGGAATTCTTTATTTGGATTTTCCCAGGAGACATTGGCAATAAAGACAGGAAGTTTGTGTGTGTCTCATAAAGCAATGTATTTACTCAATTCACAAAATGCCACTTAATATCATAAGAAACAGACATAACTAACAGTTCAAATTCACCTAACTCCTCTAATTCAACTCCTCTGTGCTTAAATTTTCTCACTTGATACGTGACTAATTATAGTTGCTCCCTCAAGAGTTCTGGAGAGAATTACATAAGATAAAATGAAGTGTTTGGCACAGTACCAGAAATATTGTTTAGTCCTGAATAACAATTATTGTTTTTATGCTTGGCTATATGTCAATTCACACACAGAAAAAGAATTAACTATTGGCCCTGCCTTCAGGAACATTATCCTCCACTGGGGTTTTGATGCACATGAAAAGTTAAATATACTGCAAATTGGAATGTGATTCAGTGAGTTTTGTAAAAGCTTTAGACACTAGGGAGAAAGAAATCATTAAGGGGAGAGAATTTGAACTGGACCATGAATGAATCGTAGGATTCAGACATTGATAAAGGAGGTATGGTTCATTTCAAATATTAGCAGTGGAGAGAAAACTTTTCTATGCTCGGGACTTTGGAGGATTCCCCGAGACCAATAAATACATTTCTGATGGCTCTTTCTTTCTTCAGCCTTGGGTATTCTTCACATGCATGTACTGATTAGGGCAGAGCTGAAAACTCAGAGGGAACCTTCTGCAGATTTCTGGAGTTTGTTTCTTCCCCTCTCTCCCCCCAGTTCTCTTTTCTCTGATGTTCTGCTCCATAAAATCTGTTCACTTTGGTCACCTTGAGCTCTGACCTCTGTGTATGCAACACAGCGAGACTACCATGCTCTATTTGTTCCATCCCTGCTTTCTCTTTGAAAAATTATTAGTGCATTGCACTAATAATTATAATGAGATTCAATGTTACAAAAACATACATGCACAGAGTTTTTGTGTACTTCCCTCCAAATTCCACCCTGTTCCCTCTCCTCACAACGAGTTACTGAGATTGAGAGTAATATTTTTAAATACTGGCATAATATTATTTGAACTGCTTCCTTCTGCAATCCTCCCTTTTTCCCTCCCTTCTTCCCTAAACCCCTTAAACTACTCTAAAGCGCTCTCTCTCTCTCTCTCTCTCTCTCTCTCTCTCTCTCTCTCTCTCTCTCTCTCTCTCTTTCTCTCCCTCCCTCTCCCTCTCTCTTCACTATTAAAATCTCATATTGTTTCCATTTTCTCTTTAGCTTCCATATATGAGAGAAAACATATGACCCCTGACTTGCTGAGACTGACTAATCTCAGTACAATATTCTCCAGTTTCACCCATTTTCCTGCAAATGACATAACTTTGTTCTTCTTTGTGGCTGAGTAAAATTCCATTGTTTGTATATGCCACATTTTCTTTATCCATTCATCTGCTGAAAAATACCTGGGTTGGTTCCACAATGGGTATGCACATATCACTGTAGTATCCTGACGTTAATTCTTTTGGAAAGCTACCAAGGTGTGGTATAGCTGAGTCATATGATGGTTCCATTCCTAGTTTTATGAAGAACTTCCAAACTGATCTCCATAGTGGTTGTACTAATTTACAACCCCACTAACAATGAATAAGAGTTCCTATTTCTCCATGCCCCTGGCAGCATTTGTTATTGTTTGTGTTCTTGATGATTGCCATTCTAACTTGAGAAAAGTAGAATCTCAGTGTAGTTTTGATTTGCATTTTCCTGATTGCTAATGATGTTAACATTTTTGCATTTTTTATGGTACCAGGGATAGCCCAGGGGCATTCTACCTCTGAGCTACACTCCTAGCCCTATTTTATTCTTTTATTTTGAAACAGGGTCCCACTAATTTGCAGAGGCCCTCACTAAGTTACTGAAGCTGGCCGTGAATCTTTAATACTCCTGTCTCAGCGTCCCAAGTATTGGAATTACAGGTGTGTGCCACCGCGCCTGGCTCTTTTTGCATATTTTTATTTGCCAATTGTATTTCTTCCTTTGAGAAGCATCTATTCTGTTCATTTTTTTTTTTAATTGGGCTGTTTGTTTCTTAGTGTTAAGTTTTTTTAAGTTGGGCTGTTTGTTTCTTAGTGTTAAGTTTTTTTAGTTCTTTATATATTCTAGATATTAGTCCTCTATCACAGGAGTAGCTGATAAAGATTTTCTCCCATTCTGTAGGCTCCCTCTTCAGACTCTTGATTCTTTTGTTGTGCAGAAGCTTTTTAATTTGATGTCATTCCATTTATTGATTCTCAGTTTCATTTCCTGAGTTTTGCTGGCCTTATCGAGGAAGTCTACCATAGCCTATATGTTGGAGAGTGGTCCTGTACTTTCTTCTAGCAATTGCATAGTTTCTGGTCTAATTTCTAGGTTTTTGATCCATCCTGAGTTGACCTTTGTGCTGGATGAGAGATAGGGATCCAATTCCATTCTTTTTCTACATATGGATATCCAATTCTCCCAGCACCATTTGTTGAAGAGGCTTTTTTTTTTTCCCAGTATATTTTTTGGTTTGTTTGTCAAAAATCAACTAGTTATAAATGTGCAGATTTGTTTCTGTATCTTCTATTCTATTCTATTGGTCTATGTGTCTGTTTTTGTGCCAATACCATGCTGTTTTTGTTATTATAGCTCTGTAGTATAATTTGATATCGGGTATTGTGATACCTCCAGCATGGTTATATTGTTCAGAATTGCATTGGCTATTCTAGGTCATTGTTCTTCCATATGAATTTTAGGGCTTCCCCCCCTCCCCAGCACTGTGAAGAATGGCATTGGTAGTTTGATAGGGATTGTATTGAATCTTTAGATCACTTTAGGTAGTATGGTCATTTCCACAATCTTTATCCTATCTATTCAAGAACATGGGAGGTCTTTCTCTCTTCTCAGGTCTTCTATCTTAAGTGTTTTATAATTTTCATTGTAAAGGTCTTTCACTTCCTTGGTTAGATTTATGCTTAAGTATTTGATTTGATTTCTTGAGGTTATCATGAATGGAATTGTTTTCTTATTTCTTTTTCATTGCATTCATGGTTGGTATATTAAAAAGCTCTTGATTTTTATAAGTTTATTTTGTATCTAGCTACTTTGATGACTTTCTTTATCAGTTCTAGAAGTCTTCTAGTTGAATTTTTTGGATCTTCTAAGTATAGGATCATATCATCTCCAAACAGATCATTTCAGTTCTTTCTTTCCTATATGTATCATTTTAATTTCTTTCTTTTGCCTTATTGCTCTGGCTAGAATTTCAAGTGTTATATTGGATAGGAGTGGTGGTAATGGGCATCCTTGTCTTGTTCCAGATTTTAGAAGAAATAGTTTCAATTTCTCCCCATTCAGTATGATGTTGGCTTTGGGTCTATCCCTGCTTTTTATCCTGGATACTGTGTCTAGGCAATAAGCTAGTGCAGTCTTAGGGTTCATTTAGCTTGTGCACCTTCTCTTGAGGACTACAATCTTTAGTGTCTATTGTCCAATGTTTGAAAAATGTATTCTCTTATATTTTATATTTGTCAAAAAATGGAGTTAATCAGTTCCATGCTAATTCATTTTGGTCAACAGCTGAGGTCCCCAAGTGTTTCATTTTGTTTTTTTCCATGAGATGGACTCTGACTTTTGCATCTCATAGATTCCAAGAATTTTAGAGCTTAATGAACTTCTAGAGGTCAATTAACCTAAGTTATCATTCATCTCTGCCAAGTTATACTCATGGGTGAACATAAGTATGGAAAATTATGACTTTATGTCACAGAAGAAGATGCATTACTCCACTCGTGTCAATAACAAGTCACATCACAGTTGTTAAAACACAATTAATCAATGATGGCATTAAAGTAGAGTAATAATTTTCTGAGCATTGTCGCAAGTGAAATTGTCTTGGGAGGTGCCAGTGATTAT
This sequence comes from Graphiurus murinus, assembly GCA_004027655.1. Classification (NCBI taxonomy): domain Eukaryota; kingdom Metazoa; phylum Chordata; class Mammalia; order Rodentia; family Gliridae; genus Graphiurus; species Graphiurus murinus. The sequence goes on along the minus strand of PVLC010003897.1, from coordinate 29,433 downwards.
CTACATAATAATTTTTCTAAGGAGTTTAAAATGGGAGAAAATCGCAATTTTTTCTTTTGGATATTAATTCCCATCTCTATCCAATGTCTCTACTATAAGACTCCTTTTCCTTTGTAGAAACCATTTAAATATGAGTGTCTCTAGCCTCTGTGTTCTTGCTACTTTTTCCCTTAACAGAGATTCTGTTGATGTTTTCCTGATCCTTATCTGTCTGTTATCTCCTTGAAAGCCATGTTGGTTTTGTTTAAAGTCTACCAGAATCTAAAGTCCCCTTACTGCCCTCCTCCATGTTGATTATTTTGCCTCTTCCCAATACCTTTGAGGATTTCAAAGCAATCCTCTAAGGTGGAAACTTGAAGCTCTTGTCATAATGCTATCACTGGAAGTGGTTTAGACTCAGGAAAGCCATCCTCTTTATTTCCTACCATAGAAAATGCACAATGCAAATAGATTTCTTTTTCAATGCTGTGTTTTATTTTTAATATAATTTTACTGGTGCATTGTAATCCTACATCATAATGTAAATCAGAGTGATAGTGACATACATGCACATAGCACTTGGTGAGCTTCTCCTTAGGCTCTCCCATTTCTAACTCCATTATAAATGATATTCATGGTTAAAGACCACAGTGTTAGTGTGTGCTTTCCATATTAATACACAAACACACACATACTATATATATATATATATATATATATATATATATATAGAGAGAGAGAGAGAGAGAGAGAGAGAGAATAGTTTAAGATTATCACAAAGAATTCTAGATTTTATGATTCTTTCTCCATCCTAGTCCTCTCCTTTCCAATATGCCTTTGTTTTAGAGTTAGTTATTATCATGATATCAATTTTAAAAAGAAAGCTAATAGAGAAATAACTGCCTACATTGTTCTTTCTATTTCTCAATCTTCTATTCCTTTTTAAATGACATTTCTTTTAGTTATTCAAACTATTAAGGGAGTTTGAAGAAAATTCAATTAAAATGCATATTAACCAATTGTAGTATTTTATAAAAGTAGCTATTTTAACATAAAAATTCAAACATAAATTTACATCCAGCAATATATGGATTCCTGTGTTTTATTAAGGGGAATCCATATGACTCTCTCTCATACCCCATATCTAGCTGATCGTGTTCAGCACCTCCCATCAATTAAGCAACAGCTATTTTTAAACCAAAGGACAAAGTTGGTCAAAGTGTTGGGGTGAGTCCTCAGTTCAGGAACTCGGATCTGCAGGGTCCTTGGCTAACGTGACAGAAAAGAATTTCAGCACGTGCCAGTCAGAGACATGGACAGAGGTTTATTTGGGGAAAAGGGGAAAAAGGAAGAAATACACATTCAAGAGAGAATGTGGCCATCTCAAGATGAGGAAGGACATTTTGGGGAGTTCAGGGCTGTCTTCTTATAGGGGACTTTCGTGACGGGTAGGCGAGAAGAGGCGAGTGAGGATGATCTAGTCCGGTAGTCCCCTAGGCGGTTTATGGTGGTCAAGTTATCCGGTCAGCTCTAGGGTGGATTATCTCAGTCCGGTAGTCCTGAGGCGCTTCCTGGTGGTCTGGTCAACCTTAGGGTCCTTAGGTTGATTGGAGTCCTCATTAGCTGATTGACAGATAAGCTGGAAACTGTCCTAAATTATCATTATCAATGCACAGAGCAATTATATAGATTTCCCAGGAATTTGGGAGAGTCAATTTTGGGAAAGAGAACCGGTTTGTGGAGTAGAGGCTAAAGTGCTTCAGTTCCAGGTTTTTTATATTAAAGTGATATTTTTACTTTTCCTTCCCATTTGTCTCCTCTCTACCTACTTATTTCTTCTATCCTACATCAAAAGGAGTCTTGTTCCTGATTGTCTACAAGTATCACATTGTATATAACCTACATGTTCTATGAATATTTTAGTCCTACAAATTGCCATGTGTTATGAACTTATTCTCTGCAGACTGCTTATGTATATGTATCTGTTAAAAATCAGAAATGCAAGTAAACACAGAACCCTGGAACTTTCAAAAAAAGCCACATGGGGCTAAGCTACAGCATGAAAGATTGTCCTTTTGTCACAGCCTAAAACACTACCAGGGGGCTTGAGGATGAAGATTAAATTGCTTTCACCTGAAATGGGAAAAAGAAAGAAGTGTCCCCTACCAGAGGATCAGGAGCAGTGAGGGAGACTCAAATTTACTCATGCTAGATCTTCCAGTTGGGTATTAGGTCTAAGCAGTCCAGCTTGTCAGTAGGAAATTTCAAGCTAACTGTTCTATTCTGTCATTTTTTCCCCCATTTTCTTCCTTTCAATATAGTTGTGATTTTGGTTTTCCTGTGATTTTTGTACTTTCTTAAATGAATTGTCTGCAAGATCCAGTGTCAATTATTTCACACCCAAGCACAGTGGTGGTTGTTCCTCTTCACTCCTTGTCAACACACACACACACACACACACACACACACACACACACACACAACCTGTAATAGCTACTGATGTCTATTTTCATCAATCATTCCCTTGAGGTACTAAAGATTGAAACCAGGAGCATTCTACCCCAACCCTATTTTATTTTGAAACAGGGTCTGGCTAAGTTGTTGAGGGCCTCACTAAGTTGCTGAGGCTAGCCTCGAACCTGAAATCCTCCTGTCTCAGCCTCCCAAGTACTGGAATTGCAGGCATATACCACCATGCCTGACTCTATTGGTTAAATTTAACAATATATTTTATCAGATAAATATATTTACATATATTAAATATACTACAGTGATATAGATAAAGTCTATGCCATGTACAGCCCCACTGTGGAACTTGCACCAAAATATCCAGGAGGCAGACATAACATCCAGTTTAGGTGGTGCCGAAAGAAAGGTGTGTTTTTTACCTTCTTCCTTTAAGTAGACAAGTCGACTGTGTTGGTGCACACCTATAATCCCAGTACTTGGGAGGCTGAAATAATAGGAGTATCACAGGTTCAAGGACAGCCTCAGCAATATAGTGAGACTCAGTAACCTAGTGAGATCCTGTTTCAAAAAATAAAAAAGGGCTAGAGGTGTTGCTCAGAGGTAGAATACCCCTGGGTTAAATCCCTAGTACACACCACACAAACACACATGCAAAACAAACAAACAAAAAATGGCAACCAAACAACTTGGTACAACTGTTGCATAAATTACATAAATTAGACATATATCTGCTTTCAAATAAAGAACAAAAAATAAAGATATTATAATTATTTGAAGAGTCAGAAAGTGACAATATTTTTAATCCAGGCCCCACCAGGAGTAGATGCCAAGAGATGAGTTTAAGCAGATGAGGACTTAGAGAAATGCCTGCGAGAGAAAAGGCGAAGGGAGCCAGAGAAGGCTGCGTCTTCTGACCACACTGCAAGCAGGCCAGATGAGAAGAGGGAAGGAAGGTTGGATAGAATGATCCTAAACCACCACGTAAGCGGAGGAAGGTTCACAGAATCAACAGAGTCCTCAAGCCAAAGCTGACTGTCAGAGGATCCCATGCCTCCCAGGACTCCGTCTGTATTAGTATTCCTGCTGCACTCAGCCCTGGGGAAGAATGGCCTGGTGCAAGCACAGGGATGGGTTTCCGGGAATGGCAGCCAGGGCCCTATCAAGTCCTCTGTAGTTAGAGATTTGCAAAGCATATTCTTATGCCTGTGGCAGCTACTTCCTTAAAATATGAAATATAGTTCAGGATTCCAGAGTTAATTTTCATAGAAAATACACAAATCCATCTCATTATAAGTTCTCTTAGAATGAGACTGAGATCGTATTACTTTAAACAAGATTTGACATAAAATAAAGCAAAACAACTAGGTCTCAAAACAGTATAGTTCAGATGGAAATTTTGTTGCCAGGGTCCCAGAGATGATCTAACTTAATTTACACCATGAAACTGATAATGTCTAGCAGCTTAGGCAAAAGAGAAACACATTCGGCTATACTTCTTTTCTTTCTGTGGTAAAAGAAGGCCAACAGATTTAGCACCAGAAGTCACCTTTTTTTTTTTTTTTTTGCTAGAACTAAACTCAAGTGGGAATTAATGACTTGCTTCCCTATACAAAAAGATGCTTAGTACCCAAATGGGTCATATTTCCAATTATGAGTCTATAAAAGGGTGGGAAATACAGTTTAAGAAAGTGATTCTTGCCAGGCATGGTGGCACACTCCTATAATCCCACTACTTAGGAGGGAGGCAGAGATAGGAGGACTGAAGGTTTGAGGCCAGACTCAGCAACATAGCGAGATCCTCAGCAACTTAGCAAGACTCTATTTGGAAATGAAGAATAAAAAGAGCTGTGGGTATAGTGACAGACCCCTGGGTTTAATCCCCAGTAACACACACACACACACACACACACACACACACCCCAAGATTATTTTTTCATCAACTTTCCCTAATAGTGGAGGACTCAACATTAAACTATAACTCAAAGACTTTCTACATCTGGATTTACTGAAATGACTAATAAACAATACCTTCAAATACTCTGAAACAATACTGAGATAGACATCAAAGAATTCAGAGACAAATAAATTTGCTCATTAGACTAGACTACATCTTGTCAATTTTCTAATATTGTGGGAATTCTTTCTCTAATCCTTGATGGTGATCAATCCACAGCAGAATTTATGATCTGTGTTTCCTAAAGTGTGGTATGCATATCACACATCGCCCAGGAGATGCTAAAGATAAACAAAACTTCCTATTTTATTAAATTAAAATGTTAATGTGTTTTAAGAGAAAATATAGCTAGCCCATTGAAACCATGAATTCAGAGATAAGGTTAAATAAACAAAAACTTTTAAGACATATATTAAATAAATAATAGTAAACTAGTAAGCAGACATGGCAAAAAATCAAATGCTGAAGAAGTGAAGATTAGATAATGGCCCTAAGGATGTCTACATACTAATCCTGGGACCTGCAAGTGTACCCATGTGGTGAAAGGGAAGATGCAGATGTAATTAAGTTAAGGAGCTGGAGATAGGAAATGATACTGGATTATCTCGGTAGACCCAAAGATGTAATCCAATGATCTTTATAAAAGAGAAGAATCAAAGTAAGAGTAGTAGGAGATGTAATGAGGGAAGCGAGAAGTAGAGTGGTGTAAAAAAAAAGCAGATTTTCTTTAGAAGCTCTAAAAGACAAGGATGACTTCTCCCCCAAAGACTCCAGAAGGATCCAGCGCTGTTGACACCCTGATTTTAGCCCCCTAAGATCTATTTCAGACTCCAGACTTCCAGACGTCATTATTTACAAAAGGGTGAGACATGTAGTTCAAGAAAGTGATTCTTGCCTAGAGAATAAATTTGTCTCATTTACACCACTAAATGTATGGTAATTTGTTGCAACAGAAACAGGGAACTAACACAGATGCTAATCTAATGGCAGACATGTGTGAAGCTCTGGTTGGGCCAGTGTCTCTGCATGAGAATTTTATGTTATTTATCAAGAAAATAGTCTGAAGTTACAAATGCAGATTTTTGATGTAATTGATGTACTCATCATTCAACAAATATTTTTGCAAGGGGTTCATTACCCTGGAATATAATTTCATCTGCATCCAGAGACTTGAAATCATTTATGTAATTTAATGGTAATAATTATGATTGAGCATTAAACAAGTTAGGCTTTGTTCAAAGAACTTCATATGTGTTATAACCTAACCTTATGAGATAGGTTCTGTTCTAATCTCTCTTTTACACTGGAGAGGTGAAATAGCATACCCAAGATCTCCCAGTGGTGGAGCCAGGTCTGTTTTTGTTTGGTGCCTGAGTTTGAGTCATATTTAAGGTCTTTTCCTATTTCCTTTCCTAATATGGGCTTCAATTCCCTGTTAAAAATGTTTGGTGTGAGTGTGTGTGTATGTGTGAGTGTATGTGTATGTGTGAGTGTGTATGTATGTGTGTGTGTGTGTGTGTGTGTGTATGTATGTATGTATACGTGTGTTTTACTGGGAACTCAGAAGCATTCTACCTCCAAGCTATACCCCTAACCCTTTTTTTGTTTTTTGTTTTGAAACAGGATTTTACTAGGTTGCTGAGAGTCCCACTAAGTTGCTGAGGTCAGTCTTGAACCTGCGATCCTACTGTCTCAGACTCCCAAAGTACAGGCATGCGCCACCACACCTGGCTGAAATGTGCTCCCTTTGGTTGCTTGGACAGTCTGCCTCACTCTCGTGAACTTTCTACCTTTTAATGAAAATCAGAAACCATGTTCTCATTTATTGTTTTAGCATAATCTTCTATTACAGCTCTCCAAATATTGCCTGTTTTAGCCACATCAATTAACATAGGACATCACCGAGGTAGCAAGATCAGAAATCTCCATAGTAAAAAATTATGGAGAAGAGATGTCCGCATCAGAGATATGTTTAGACCAAACAACCTCTACTACTTCTCCAGGGAGTATCTTAATTTCAGCACTAAAATATGTCATAACCTAGGAAACCCTCAGTCCTGGAACCATCAGTATAGTTGGATGCCCTTTCTAAAGCCCCTCTAAATCCTAAGGTTCTAGATCAGTCATGTCTAGTTCCAGTTTTCTGCAATGATCAGAAATATTCTGTATCTACACTGTCCAATAGCCCCATGTATCTATTGAGGATATGAAATGAGGACAATTAAATTGAGGAACTGAATTTTCAACTTAATGAACTGAAATTTAAGTAACCCTATGTGTACAGGGTAGCACAGCGCTAGACAATGTTATGAAGATGACCCTGAGGTGCTTCGTGAGCATTCCTAAGGAAAGCATGCAGGAAAGGGATATTATTGCATGCTTATTTAACGTTCAGCCCACTCACTTTATGTCCCTGTCCATTTGTTGTTGTTGTTTTTAACTGAAAAGGCAATATAATGAGTTTATCCAGGAATATTGATGAGACTCATCTTTGTAACACTCAGAGGGTCAAAGGATAGAGTCATTGATTTAAGGAGAGTTTCAATAGGCAGGTAATCACATCAAAATGAAAACCTTCCAGTAGTTAATGTTCTGTGGTTTTTCTACTGAGCCATAAACAGCTGTGGCTTATAGATGTATGAAGAGTGAGCACTTTTTGACCTAGCACAGTGATTCAGTGAAGTTAGGGATAGTATGTCAAATTAAGTCCCAAACTGGAATGAGGACTGATTCTAAATTCTTCCTCTTAAAGAGAAACTCGGGGAATTGAAGTTTTCTTTATTATATCAAAGTGAGCCGTCAGCAGAGAGGAAAATGAACACAACATTACATCCTAAAGGAGAAAGAGGATTCTGTTGAATTGCAGAGCATTGACACCATATATCTGTCCAACATCAAAGCTGTTGGTTATAAATCTTGCAGATAACTGATCTTACCAAATCCACAAAGGCAAAAGTTGAAAGAGAAGTAGGAACATCAGATAAGGCAAAGAAACTGCGCAGTCCCTGAAGGAGTTGAAGCCAGTCTCAGTGTAACATATATCATGAGTTTCTGTAGGATTTGGCTATCCATTTAAATGCTAATGTGCAATTCTGGCAAATCCTAGGAAGTGAAGTGCTGAAGCAAGCAGCAGACCTGGAAATTTCAGAACCTTGTTGAATATTCAGCACCTGTGTGCAAAAGTGCTCAGGTGGACTTTCAAATGTGAGAACAAACCAGGGTTCTCACTTCTGTATGCTCTGCTATGAATTATTTGGCAATGTGCCATTTTTTAAAAGAAAGGATGCATGAAGTGTTGAGTTTCCAAGTGATTTTATGTGAAATTGACCTGACAAACAAAACAAGAGGTCATGGCCTGTGATTCCTACACAGGGCATTTGTTAAAAGGCAAATTCAAAAGGTCTTCCTGGTTATTGTCTCTGAAGTCTCAATCATCTTCAGCTGTAAGTGCTGAAGATTATCAGGCATTTAAGGAGAATTCCAAAATTTTGCCTCATGTTCCTATTCTGTATTTATATAGTACATCAAAGCCATTTAATATAACATCACAAAACTGGTAATAAGCTAGCATGTCAAGGGTAGCAGTAATAGCTGTTATTGACATTTGTACCTTGAGAAATGGACATAGCTACCCAAAAGCTGAGAATGAGTTCCCAGGAGGTCAGAATATAGAAAACTTTCATTATAGCTGGGCGTGGTGGTGCATGCTTGTAATCCCAGCATTTGGGAGGCTGAGACTGGAGGATCTGGGTTCGCGGCCAGCCTCAGCTGCTTAGTGAGGCACTCCGCAACTTAGTGAGACCCTGTTTCAAAATAAAGAATAAAAAATAGGGCTTGGGCTGTAGCTAGGAGGTAGAATGCCCCCAAGTTCCATCCCCAGTACCGTACAAAAAAAGAAAACTTTAATTACCATATGGATAATCACTACAATATCCAGAAAGAGGGTCTTTGTAATCAGCAAATATATAAAGACTACCTTCCATGTGTCTGGCATTATATCAGGTGCTAGGAATGTAATAGTAATAATTGTGAATACTCACATATTAATTGCCTCATGAGTAACACTACGTAAATGTTTTACGTACCTCAATTCATTTAATCTTATAAGGATGTGATCTTGTAAAATTGTAAACATTCTTATGAAGTACTTACGGATGCAGAAACTGAGGCACAGAGACTATGTAACTGGACAAAGGTAATAGAGTTCGTAAATGATTGAAATGGGATTCAGACCCAGAAAAGTCTGGTCCTAAAAGCTGTGCTCTTAGAAGCACCATACAGAGGGCCTTAATCTCATATTTTAGTGACATTTTGAACAATCTTTTTTCTCAAATTTCTTTGGATAGTTTTTTTTTTGTTTTTTGTTTTTTGTTTTTTTGCGGTACTGGGGATTGAACTCAGGGGCATTCTACCTCCGAGCTACACCCCCAGCCCTATTTTTTATTCTTTATTTTGAAACTGAGTCTCACTAAGTTGCGGAGTGCCTCACTAGGTAGCTGAGGCTGGTCGCGAACCCGGATCCTCCAGTCTCAGCCTCCCGAATGCTGGGATTACAAGCGTGCGCCACCACGCCCGGCTCTCTTTGGGTAGTTTTTAAATAAAAGCCCACACTCACTAGATTGTAAGCACTTTGGGTTTTCCTCATAGTGTGGTGATTTGTCCTCATTCAACGTTTCACAAGTATTTGTGGTATGGTGAGGTATAAGCGTGAAGGTTTGGGCAGGGGCGGGGGGAGGAAGCTGAAATGGAAACTCGGATCAACTGCCTCCTACAGACACGAACTTGGTGTCTTCCTCAGCAAAGTGGGAATAATGGAGTTGTTGTAAGGAATGGAATGAGATGGCGCTGTCAAGCTTTCAGCACACTACCTAGAACCTAACAGGTTCACAACAAATGCTCCATTATTGTCTAAATAAGTTATTTACTTTAAACAATTGTTCCACACTGCTTTCTCTTTAAACTAGAAATACACTTAGATGTAGGGAGCCCTATAAGACCTGAGAGAGTCTAGGCTAAACGCTAGAGCTGAGGAGAGTGAGGTTCAGTCTCAGTAAAACACTAATGTCCACTCAGTTCTCTTCCTAAAAGAGACCCTCGCTCTCTCCATCCCTCCCACTTTTCCCTCCCATGACTGCCTTATTCACTCATTCAGTTACATTTTTTATTATAAACTATCTACTATATCCCAGCCTCTGTGATAAAGGTAGAGCAAGTGGTAGGTTTCCACTTCCTCTTCAAGTTCTGCTGTAGAAGTGGTCCCTCAGAGTGTGGATCCTGGGCCAGCAGCAGCAGCAGCCTTGGTGTGATGGTTCAGTTTATGTGGAAACAGAACTGGACCACAGGGTGCCCAGACATTTGGCCAAACATTGCTCTCAGTGTGTCTGTGAGGGGGTTTCTGAAAGAGAATAACATTTCAATCCACAGAGTAATGCAGATCACTTTCCTAAGACAGGTAGGTCTCATTCAGTCTATTAAAGACCTGACAAGAATTAAAAGGGGAGGGGACTCCTCCTGCCTGGCTGCTGAAGCTGGGACATCCATCTTTTCCTGCTCCTAGACTCAAACTGAAAATGTGGCTTTTCCTGGGTCTTGCTGGCTGGCTTTCAGACTGGAGCTTACCCAACCATTGGCTGTACTGGTTCTCAGGACTTTGGACTTGGATTGAACTACAACATTAGTTCTTCTAGGTCTCCAGTTTGCTGACTTCAGAACCTGGGACCTCTCAGCCCCCAAGGTGATGTGAGTCAATTCCTTATAACATATCTCTTTGACACAATCTATAGCTTTATCTCTCCTGTTCTGTTTATCTAGAAAACCTTGACCAATAACTTGGGAACTCAGACCAAACTTCCCTCTGAGAGTGAGACTCAGCCCTCTGCATTAATAAACCCTCCAGATGAGTCTGAGGCCCACTAAAGTCTGGGGGACACACTTGATAAACACATCCTAGACTGACCTCATCAGGAGGAGGGCAGCACTTTAACATCAGTAAAGTCTTGGCTTATTTTTGTTCGTTTGTTTGTTGTGGTACTGTGGATTGAGCTCCAGGGCATTCTACCTCTGAGATACATACATCTCCAGTCCTATTTTATTCTTTTATTTTGAAACAGGGTCTCACTAAGTTATGGAGGGCCTCACTAAGTTGCTGAGGTTGGCTTTGAACTTGTGATTCTCCTGTCCCAACATCCCAAGTACTGGGATTACAAGCATGCACCACCATGCCTGGCTTGGCTTATTTTAAAATATCACAAATGAATGTTGTTTCCCTAAACTAGCCCATTTTGACAGCATATCCTTGCTGTTGTAATAAGCATGAGGCTCTGGTTGTACAGTCCCTTACTGAGCTTAGTGTATATTAGTATAAATGTAAATATGCTGGATATTTGTTGTTGTTGTTAAATGAATTCTAAAGACTAGCTGAGCAGAGAAGAGAGACAAGAAAACATTTTTACACTATGCTATGTTTAGCAGAGGCTGCTAGAGTCCAAGGTGTGCTCTCCATGGTGCCCTGTTTTATTCCTTCCCTGGGATTAAACATGCAGGTCTGCTTTCCTGGCCCCTCAAGGGCATCCAGAATAGCTGCAGGAATTCACATTCTGCTGTTCCACGATGAAAACACGGTCTCCAGGGCTATTCATGATTTCTGAATTGGTGGTATATGTTTCCCAATTTTTATTGAATGTCAGATCAGTAATGAAAGCTTTTTTTTTTTTTTTTTGGCCTCAAGAACCATCATTTTATCCGTAGGGGCATGGCACATGAATGGATAACTGACCTTTTGTTCTAAACACATTGTACCAGTGCTTGGCTCTCATAGAGATGAGACAGACCTTCAGTCAAATAACATGCTCTAGAGTTCTTCTCAGGCAGAGCATTTTTAGTAAATACAACAAATGGATTAGAACATGTTATGGGCTATTAATCAAATTGTCCAAAGATACATTTATCATCAACCACAAATATTCATTGAGAACTGTTGTGTACAAACCAGGGTCCAACGGCATGATACACAGACACAAGCATACACACCCTTAAACTGTCACAATCATTATCAAGTGTATTTGAGCACCTATTGCATACAAGCCAGTGCTGGGGCAGTTACACGCACACATACAAAATATCTTTATGCACTGAATGCCTTCGAGGCCCTATATATCTTACTCATTATATCCTCTCAACAGCACCATGAGGCAGGCCTTATTATCAGTTTCATAGGTGAGAAAGTGATATACAGAGATGTTAAATAACTTGCTTAGGATCACTTATTTTGTGAACTGGAAGAACAAGATTTTAAATCAATTTCTTTCTGAATTCAAGCTTTTCTCTGTGCTTCCAATTTTTGCTCTAAGTGGAAAGTCAGAACACATGCACTTGAAAACCTGAGTTAATAATGCAACTCTGCAAATACCAAGAGACAGAGGAGGGATTCAGAGTGAGTGTGAAAGAAACAGAGATGGATTTGGGATCTGCTCTATCAAGGCCCAGCCAAGACAAACAGAAACCACACCAGGTATTTAATGAAGAGATTGATCAAACTGGTGTTGTTGGACTAAAAAGGCGGAGGGGAGCCCACAGGTACCTGCGAGGAGGCAGCTGCCACTCTTCAGCTGCGGGAAGAAAGAAGTAGAGCTATTAGAGCTTAAATGTTCCGAAGGGCCCTGCTGAGCTGGGAGCCTCTTCTTTTGCAGAGGGGGCCCTCACTGGCTGGTGCTAGTAATTTTGAGATGGTATGTAGAAGCTTGTCCTGGGAAGACGAGGAGGGGTAGGAGGGATCTGAAAACTACAACCAACTGCCGCTAGTACAGTTGTTTTGGGTAAAAAGGCATTCCTGGTGAGTGGCTCAGGGAAGCAAGACGCAGCCAGGATGCTGAGAGGAAGCAGACAGAGGAAAAAGCCTCCTCTCCTCCTTCTGCCATCCAGGGGCCGCTCACACTGGCAATGGGCAGGCCCTGGCATGGATCCAGCTGCAAAGCAGAAATGTCTGCTCCTGAAACCCCCATTGCTCCTGGCTAAGAGGAGGGACAGAGCCTGGGTTGCTCACCTCTTCACTGACTAGCTCAGGAACTTGAGCAGAGGCCCCAAGTGTGCAGAGTTCACTTTGGCTTATTCTCTCTGCTCCATTTAGTGCAAACCCACCCATGACCCTCACTCACTTCACTCTTGGGGATTCAAGATGCTCACCAGGTCATCCACCTGGTGAATGGATATTTGTCAGGCTTTCCACCAGAACGTAGCAACTAATACATGAGCCCATAACTTCACTATTTTTAATATCAATATTAATTTCTAGTTGCTCTGAATCCCACTTTCTCTTCTACTAGAATAGATTTCGCCTCCATTTGCTACATCTTTCTGATTTTCATCTGTCTTTGAAAAGAAAAACCTATCTGTGTTTCTTTTTCTTTTTCTACATTATTATCTTCCACTCAGAACCAGAACTATTATTGTTTTGCTCCCAGGTTGTAAATGATGTTCCTGGGAGGTGGGACTTCAGATGAAAGGTAGTTATAGCAAAGAGAATCCTTCAGTAAAAGAAACCAATAGTTCACCAGACTTCATACCAATGCTGGTCCAAGATGAGATTTTCTCTAATGAAAAATAAAGGCAATATCGAGAATGATGAGAGGCAAGAAGGTAACATGATCAATAGTGAGGACTGTCCAGTTGGCTGGGCTTGAATTCTGTGTTCTTCAAGAAGTTACTTATCAGCCGGGCGTGGTGGCGCACGCTTGTAATCCCAGCATTCGGGAGGCTGAGACCAGAGGATCCAGGTTTGCGGCCAGCCTCAGCTACCTAGTGGGGCACTCCACAACTTAGTGAGACCCTGTTTCAAAATAAATAATAAAAAAAAATAGGGCTGGGGGTATAGCTCGGAGGTAGAATGCCCCTGAGTTCAATCCCCAGTACCGCCAAAAAAAAAAAAAAATTTAAAAAAAGAAGTTACTTATCATCTCTGCACCCCAGTTTTCTCGTCTACAGAAAAGTTGTAATAATAATAGCTATTCCATAAGAAATTATGGAACAATTAGTACTTATAAGCACATAGGACAGTACTCAATATATACTAGATAATATTATTTGGGGTAGTTTAAAGATACAAACTGTCCTTTAATGGGAAGAACTAACCTATATTCAGATATGACATCATTCCTACTTTTTTATTTGAAAATGCTCTGGATGAAATAGCCTTAACAATAAATATGATGAAATTGAAATGTCTGAGAACAATGCTATGAAACACTCCTAAAGTATGAAAATAAACAAAAGTTAAACAAGAGTGTCCTTAGGGCTTCTGAGTTTATGAAGTATTAATTTATTTATTCAAAAAAGATATATTGGTGTCTACCATACTCCAGACCCTGAGACTACGCTGAAAACACCATGATAAGCAAGACAGACACGTCCTGTCCTCAGAGAGAGACCTGGCAGACAAGGGGGCTTTTCACATAACTTTCCTAATTTGAGCCTCATAATCACTCGGGAAAGGGCCTAAAAACCGTAGGGAAATGATGTTCTTTGCATTATACAACAGACAAAAAATTAGGTTCTTTTTATTATTTAGGTTTCTTATCATAACATAATGATGCACTGTGTTTTGTTTTGTTTTCATCAGAGACATAGACAGAGATTTGTTTGGGAACATAAGATACACATATTCAAGGTGCATGCGGCACAATTCCAGAGTAGGAGCAATGCTGAGGTACCACATTGAGATCTAGTCTTTCTCCCAGGACAGGTATCTCTGCTCTCATAATGAAAGCCTGTGGGAAAATGTGCTTAATAAATGTATATAAAGGTTCACTTTTCTGGAATATATCTAGTCTGTGAAACAAGACTAGATATAGATTTGGAAGGTTTTGTTTCCCAAACAGAACATGTGGCTCAGGAATTGAATAATTGTGTCTCTAACCCTCTCACCTCCTCTCACTTGTTGAGTGGTGGAGGATGTGAGCTCTATCTTCATTGCCTCTGGCCTCTTTTCCCACTGTCTTTAAGACCTTTTCCCCTCTTATCCCTCAAGGGGAGACTTTACTGTGCTAATGTGCCTGTTGGTCTCAAAGCAAACATTGCTCTTCTCTGTCTAGTCACTTTTTTTCTCTCATTAACTTTGAAGCAATGGCTGCTAAGGGGACATTTGATAATAATTTAAGATTACAAAAACATTAGGTCTCAAAGAGAAAGAACTGTGAAATGATAGATGTGCAAGAGAGTCCATGATTTTATGTGCATAACACTCTTCAAATCATAGCACACATTGTCTTTCTGCTTTTTGTTTTAGCCTTGTTTCATTAATCTCTTGTGAAGTCCTAGCCATGGGAATTAGATCATCACCATAGACTTTTGAGGTAATATGGCAGGTGCCTTTTACACCCGAGCTTATAAATCCTTACGACACTCCTAATAGGTAGGAACCTGCTATACAAAAACCAGACATGAAATTTACAAGGCATCCCTGGTGAGACACATTTGGGATACTCAGATACCATGTCCATAGGATCCTAACACAGTTTTCAAGTTCATTTGGTACATCAAGACAAGTGCGTTACACAGATAACTGATGGTTTAGATTGGACATAGAGGAAAACATTCTTGTGTATTAGATGGTAATGGTATGACTTGGGATCTAACAGGGACGCATCTGAATTTTATTCTTACTAAGTCAAAGCAGCAGGCAATGTAATTAATCTCATATTATCTGCCTTAGTAATATAGGCCTGGTCAAAGGAGAACTGTACCAAGCATAGGACTAACAAGACAGACAGGACACACCCACCTGGGAGGCAAAAAGCATCAAGACTCAAGCCTCCAGCAAGTGATCAGCCACAGAAGTCCATGACTCATGTTTAGAGAGAGTAACGGACTTACTGGCCTAGGTAAGGACCTTGTCCCCAAACTGGAGCGCAAGGCAAAGTTTCACTCGTAAGTAATAGAATTAGCAAGAGCAAAAGTGGCCAGATCTCAAGGCCAGGTAGGTGCAAGAAGCCCACTGTTAGAAGGAGACATTACAGAGGGGAAAGAAGCAGTGTGTGAACCAGCAAACTGAGGCCTTAAACCTTGTCGTAGGGCAGGCAGCAAGGTGTGTACGAACATCATGCGAGCCAACGGACCAACTCCAAGGACACTTAGTATTAAACTTTTCTTGACAGCAAAGAGATCAAGGACTCCAGGCCCTTATTTTATTTAATTTACTTGATGTCTGGAAGGGAAGGATCTTACATATAACTGGAAAGATGATTAGAACTAGCCAGGGAAAGATGAAATGGGGTTCACTAATTGCCAAGTATGGCTACTGGTCTTGTAGTTCCTGAAAACTTTGGGATTTCTGAAAATGGATAACCAGAGATACCAACTTTGAGGTCATAGGAATTTTCTACCCACCATAAAATGTTGCATTGGCACACACTATCCCCTCAGTTTCCCATCAAAGACCTGTAGGCACAGACACTTGGTGTGGGCTAGGACCCTTCCTGGGACAAGGACTTGGTGATTGTAGGACTTGGGTACAGAGCTCCAAGTCATCTGACATAATGAGGGCAAGGGTCAAGTGGCCGACTTATTCCTAAAGAAAGAGGAAATGAATGGAGCTGGCAAAGCTGTCATCCGTATTCCTTGTCAAGTGGGGCCTCTTTTGCAAAGAGGATAGCAGTCTGTTTACCTTTTAGTTAGCAAGAAAAAGGAAGACTTACTTTCGGACATTTCAGTATTCAGACTTACAGTCCTGCATATCTTCTGAACTGACATTAACATGTTGGATTTGAAGTAGACTGGTGCTGAATTATGACTCTTACACCATTCTATCACACTCTAAAACCTTGCAAGATAAAAGTCTTTGCAAAATCCCTGTTAAAATTGTTTTGTTTTTGTTTTTTTAAACAAGGCCATTTTATAGAGTGTTTCAAATGATTAGAGAGGAAATGGAGAGATTAATCATTTTGTAAGCAACAATTAATATGACTCATTATGAATTCCTGAGATGTACATCGCTATGCTTCTGCCAGGGGTTGTTTATTATTTAACTGCTTACTGATTTATATCCCTAAAACAACGTGCTTACAAATGTTTCCTTTATTCAAGAATCAAGTTTCAGACTGCATACTCTACAGTTTGTTTTCTGAAAGGGAAGATCAAGAAACAAAGGAATGGTAAAATTTTCTAGAAACGATTCTGCAGATTAGGTTCTAAGTGTGGTTTCTTTGGGTATCAACTTCTTGCAGATCCCCAGGCTTATCCTGTTACTTAAAAGTTCTGCACTGGGGTCACTTTTTACTACTTCTTTAATGTGAGAATCCCAAGGCTTTACTGTCTCTTTGGCTGTCTTCACATACTTTCTCTGAACCATCTTCTTGATAACCATTAATTAAACTAATGTCTCCAATCTGGTAACTGAACTCAGAGCTCTACTTCACAGAACTCACGTATTGGAGACTTAATCCATAATTTATTTGTTGATGATTTGAGAGGTGGGGCCTTTGGAGAAATTAAGATTAGATGAGGTCCTAAGGGTGAGGGTCCCACAATGATATTTGTGGCTTTATAAGAAGAAAAGAGACCTGAACTAGCACCCTCGCTCTGTTTTTCTATATGAGCTACTTCACCATGTTATGGTACAGCAAGAAGGCTCTTACCAGATGCAGAGGAGAGGCTGGAGTGTGTTCTTGGACTTCCCAGCCCCAGGTCTGGAGGCCAAATGAACCTCTATTTTATATAAAATATCCAGTCTTGATTACAGTTTTATAGCAACAAAAAATGCAATAAAACATCCAGATCTCTCTCTCTCTCTCTCTCTCTCTCTCTCTCTCTCTCTCTCTCTCTCTCTCTCTCCTTCTCTAGCTCTCTACTGCCCTCTTGACTTCTTCCCTGAAAAGTTTCATAGGCACCTCAAACAGATGATGAACTGGCCATTGTCAGTTTCCCTTTTATTCTTTATTTCAAGAAATGCTACCACTAGCTATTTGTTAGCCAGGCCAGAAATTTGTGAATTGTCTTAGACTTTACTATCCCTGCAGAATAAACCTCTGCAACAGGTGTTCTCACAGTTCACAATGAGGGTATCAGAAGAGGCCCTGACACATGCCTTCCTGCCGATCGTGGCCCCTGACCTTTCACACACTTGGAGATGCCACGAATGCACCAGTGCTCCCGCACTGCTAAAGCACCTCTGGGTGACAGTGCCTTGGAGACCAGCCGACAAGAGCCCCCACTCCCAGCCACTCTCTTATCCAGATAGGAGTTGATGAGGCTGCAAAGCTGCTTCTGAGGACAGCTCCCAAACTGCACTCTGAGTCATTCCTGTCTTTAACTGCAAATGTGTTTCATGATTAAGCTGGTCATTCTGATGATTCATTCAGGCTATCACTTTTTGATACACATCCAGAATATATGAACCCAGTTTGGGCTCAGGCTGTGATCTCAATCATCTATGCAGACAAATGACATGTGCACCTTGAGGCCCTCGCCCACTCCTGAATGCCTTTGTTTGCTAGGTGTGGGCTCCAGTTTCAGGGGCTGTTCACCTGGCAAACAATAGCAGTTTAGATGGATGCCTTTACAACACTTTGAAGAGTGCTTTGGCATTTGCATAGAGAAGTTAGAAAGGGGTTCCTTTTCCGTGATTCTAAGAGGTAAGCTCTTTGCTAAACAAACATGCTGGTTAAGATGCGATTATTTAGTGGCCTCTGCCCACTAAAAAGAGAATTGTGAGCACTTCATTTGTATGATGTGGCTTAAGAGGCAATAATAACTTGCCTCTAAGGCTCTGCTGAACAAGAGCTGAGTCACCCACTGGATGGGAAAAGGTGACAACATCCACTGTGTGTATTGTCTAGGGATCTCACTTGGAGTCATTGCCGAGTTTCAATCAATTTCCAAGGCATTTGTTGCCCTTGGGGACCACCCCAAATGTTATACTACTATCATGAAACAGAAGGTCTGAGCAATCTTCTGGCATTTTTGTACAGAAGTTAAACTCTGTAGAAATTTTTGGCTCAATTCAGAAAGAGTCTGCCCTTTTGTACTAACTAGTATGTATCATTTTTAATGGCTCAACCATTTCACAGGTATGTTTAGAGATATTTGGCTTGTGATATTTTCTAACTAAATGAATGAAAACCTGGGTTTTCATTAACTGATGAAAATTTGGCTTTCCTCTGACAACCTCACTTGAATCACAATATATATATTTTTTTCGGTACTGGGGATTGAACTCAAGGGCATTCTACCTCCGAGCTACACCCCCAGCCCTATTTTTTATTCTTTATTTTGAAACCGAGTCTCACTAAGTTGCGGAGTGCCTCACTAGGTAGCTGAGGCTGGCCATGAACCCGGATCCTCTGGTCTCAGCCTCCCAAATGCTGGGATTACAAGCATGCGTCACCACGCCCGGCTTGAATCACAATATTTTTAAGCAGAGATCATTTTCTTTTTCTTGTCTACTCCTTGGATCAAGTTTAGGAAGTGATATCAGCATTTTTCTTATATTCTAATGACTTCTTCCTTATCTCAATAGTAACTTCATTTGAAGTCCGTGACATCTGATTATACAGCACCATCTGCCCCTACCCCAACTCCACCTTTGTTGGTCATTTACCATACCTATGTTTTTGAGGAACAAGGAGAAGGCCTACAGGCCCAGAGGACAGAGATCAGGGGCAGAGATATGCCAGGTGAATATGGAGATGCTGCAGGAGCCAGACCATCAGAACCCAGTGGGCTGTGTTGAGAATTTTGGTCTTTATTCTAAAAGCAATCAGAAGCTATTTAAGAGTCTTCAAAGCGTGAAATGATAACTGATGGGTTTTTTTTGTTGTTTTGTTTTTCAACACTCCAACTGCAGTGCAAAAAGTGGAATTGCGTGGAGCAGGAATAGATGTGGGGGAGCACTTAGAAGCCAAGGCAGTAGTCAAGGCCAAAGGATGGTAGTGACTTTGACAAGATGGTGATAGCAAAGATAGGCAAAGTGTCAGGTGAAGTGGCCAGGACTTGGGGATTATTTAGATGGGGATTCATAAAAGAGAGATCAAGCTAGGGAGATTTTAAGGTGTTGGAAAGGGGCAACAGAAGGCATAGTAGTGTGGTTGCCTGAGATGGACAATACAAGAAGAGAGGGTTTTCAAGGGAGCGAGGGCTACCTGTGATTTCTTCACTCCAGTGGCTCTCCCAATAGCTACTGGGGCAAGTTTGAACTGCTATCACTATCCCCAGACGGGTAAATGTTGCAGAGGAAGAGGATGATAATATAGGAACTAGCTATGCTACATACCATCGAACTTCATTTGGGCCTCCAGGATAGTTGAAAAAATGTTTAAGACATGGGGTGTCACTGTGTTGTCCAGTCTGACCCCAAACTCCTGGACTCAAGTGATTCTCTAGCTTGAGAATTCTTAGTATATGGGACTACAGAGACATGCCACCATGCTTGGCTTATTTTAGAAAAAATAGCAATTTCAAAGTAAGTCTTATTCTGTTTCTTATATTGGGTTTAAAAAATATTTTCAGTCTTCCCTTACTTCCAGTCCTACCTTTCCTCAGTCTTAGCCGACTATCTTGCCTCTTAATTTACTAAAATAATATAGAGACCAAATAATGTGATTTTCTCACATTCTCTTACATCCACTTCGAAATTTTTTCTGTATTGTCTATTGTTCTCTTTTCTTTCCTATCTCAATGGGGAAAATGTCCCAACTTCCTTCCATGCTATGTTCCTAACAAGATTTCATTCCACTTTTCCTGGAACATTGTTTCAGAAACTTATCCCCCATCTCATATCTCATTCCATCAGCGTCTTCACAGCTATAATCTAAAGACCTAACCACACAACTTAGAGAAAAGACTTATTTGCTCACAGCTTTCCTTGGAGATATTGGGGTTTAGTCCTTGTGAGGCCCGGGACCATGGGTCTCAGGAAACAGAGAGAGGAAGAGCTCTCACATCATGGAGGCTGAAGCAAGAGGGTAATCAAGGAAAGGAGGAATCACATTTAATCCCCAAGGCTGCACTCCAGGGACACATCTTCTCCAGTCACCCTACTGGCCTGGCCCACCTCCCAGATCAATTCATTACAATGGATATATCCACTGCTGAGATTGCAACTCTCATGACTCAACTATATCAACACTGAATTTAATACATGATCTCTCTAGGAGGCATTCTCTTTCTCAAATTGAAGAAAATTGTTTTGTTTTGTTTTTCTGGAACTAGTAATCACATGCTCAATGTAGAAAATTTGAAAGATACAGAAAGAAACAAAGATGAAAACAAAAATCATCTATAATCTCATATTACAGAGAAAACTATTTAATTTCCAATTAAAAATTACTTTTTCTGATTTTCTTCCCTTAGCCTGAAAACATATCCAGGTCTTCTCTATTCTAAAGAAGAATCTTCTCAGTTTTGTGTCCCTTTCAAATTACTATGAGAGCTTTTTCATGGATACCTGTTGTTTTGTTTTGTTTTTGATACTGGGGTTTGAACCATAGAGCATTCTACCTCTGAGCTACACCTCTTGCACCTTATTTTTGAACAGGCTCTCACTAAGTTGCTGAGGGTCCTGCTAAATTGTGGGGGCTGGCCTTATACATAATCCTCCCATCTCAGCCTCCCAAGTACTGGGATTATAGACGTGCACCACCTCACACCTACTATTCTAAGCCCTAGTTGGAGAGCTTTTGAATGTTTCTGTTGTGAACAAAGCTGCCTTGAACTTGAGAGGCTAAGCCAAGCTGATGAGCTATATATAGGTAAGGTGAAGCCCATTGGATCACCTATACCTGTATTTCCTGAACATGCTCCTTGCTCAGTACCCAACTGATTCCTATATGATTTGCTTCTTATATGATTGTGGGTTGCCCTCTCCAAGTGGATGTGCCCCTTCTCCTTTCTGCCCAATCCCATTCATTCTCATGGCTTCCTTTACCATCTCTATGTAGATTACTTTAAATTAATTTGGTAAACGAGACTTCTCCCTGGGAACCAGAATAACATTTTCAACTGCCTGTGGGCATTGCAACATGGATGTCATACCAGGAATATCAACACATCCAAAATTATTTTATTTTCTGTCCAACCTATTTCTTCTCTTGTGCTTTCTACTTCAAGTAGTGGAATTCTCTCTCTCTCTCTCTCTCTCTCTCTCTCTCTCTCTCTCTCTCTCGTTCTATCTTTTACCCAAAGTAAGAGTCATCTTTGGCTCTTAACATTTCACAATTAAACACTGAATGTTACTTATTACGTATCATATCCATTTCTTCTTTATATCAGATGCATTGCTAAGTATGTAAGACCCATTTTCCCAATGGATCTTTCAACTGCACAATGAATCATTCTGTTTCAAATAAGAAAATGGAAACTTTGAGGTTCATAGCCAAGTGACTGAGGTCAACATTTGCACTGAAGTCTATTTCCAAAGTTATTGTCATGACATATTTTTTTTTCAGTGTCTCCTCCTCTCTTTTCCCACTGCTGTTGCTGTAGCTCAGGTCATTCTAGAAGAAGCTCTGTCACTCAATATCCAGTTAGCCAAATCACCTCATTAACTACCCTTTCCAATTTCCTCTCTCCCTAATCACTGGAGACTAGTAGACATCATCTGATAGAATGGCTTTTCTAGAGCACCAATTTAGTTGTGTATTTACCAAAAAATACTTGTATTTTGTTCACAAAACAGTCTGTGCAATTTTACTTTGTATCATTACAATAGCTAAATAAAAGTTATTTAAACCAATGGATATGAGTGTGAGAAAGAGCTGTTCCTGTGAAAATTAAATTAAATACTTTGGAAGATCTTTAGAAAGACAGGCTTGGTGGCACATGGCTGTAATCCCAGTACTTAAGAGACTGAGACAGGAGGATCACAGGTTTGAGACCAACTTCAGCAACCTAGAGAGACCCTGTTTCAAACTAAAAATTAAAAATAAAGGGTCTGGGGATGTAGCTCAGAGGTAGAGGATCCCTGGGTTCAATCTGTAGTACTACAAAAATAAAAAAAGAAGAGAAGAGAAAAGAGAAGAAAGAGGGAGGGAGAGAGAGACAGATAGAAAGGGTGGAAGGAAAGAAGGAAGAAAGGAAGGAAGGAAGGAAGAAAGGAAGGAAGGAAGGGAGGGAGGAAGGGAGGGAGGGAGGAAAAGACTTGGAGAAAGTGAGTGGCTGAAATATTATAACCAAAATAGGCAACAGTAAAGATGAACCAAAAATGATTGGGGAAAAAAATTATAAAACTTTCTTGAAGATTTGCACTCTGATTACCTTTTGCTTTAATTTAAAGAAGTGAAACAGAAACAGAAATATTGGAATAGCTTATGCAAGAAAAAATGGTACCAAGTTCCAATAGCAGACCTATATTCAAAAAAGTGCCCCAGCATTGATCATATAATTGACATGTATATATATCATATATGTCTTAAGTTAAAACATAATGCCTAACATAAGTGCTTAAATCTTTTTGATCCCTGTTGTAACAACTCTTAGAAATTATTGACCAAAATTTAGTTTATTTCTTTGAATAAGAGACCATGTACCTTATCTCCCATTTTCTTTCATACAGTAGTAACACCTTTTTTCCCACTCCTTAGTCTTCTGGCATCCTTTCTCCACTCAGTTAACAAATGTTTTGAGGAGCCTACTACACAAACAAAATTACCAGCATTACTTTCTTAAAACTCAGATGAATGGATTACAAAACTATGGGATATGTACACAATGGAATTTTACTCAGCCATAAATCATGAATGAAATCATGTCATTTGCAGGGAAATGGATGGACCTGGAAAACATTATGCTAAGTGAGATTAGTCAGTCACAAAAAGTAAAAAATTGTATGCTCTCCCTAATATGTGGAAGCTAGGGAGAAAGTGGGATATAAGAGGGACTCCAAATAAAGAAGGAAAAACCTTAGGTGAGCAAAGAAGTTGACTTAACGTAAGGTGATGGGGGGAGGGGGGACACCCTAATGTACATGATGTACTTTCACAAACATCAAAGTCAATCACTAAACTGAACTTGAGAAGAAGGGAGGGTGAGGGAGTGGGGCTGGAATTGGGGAAGGGTTAAATGAGAACTGTGTGCATGTATGCCTTTATCAGCTTGTACCTAACAAAGATGTATGATTACAATGCACCAATAAAAATTTTTTAAAAAAACACTGAGACCTACACCCATCGCTCCTCTGTTCCCCAAAACATGACTACCATTGTCTACAAAAGGAAGCTAAATATACTTAGACTATTAAAGACCCAAAAGGATCTGTCTTCCACCCATCTTTTTACCCTCTGCTCTTAATACAGTAATTTTAATTCCCTAAATTTCTGCCACCCACACTTCAAGCACAGGTCAAGCACACCAGGTCTTCCAGCAGACATTCAGATAACTCTGTATCTGAACCTCTCTATTTTTACCTCTATGAACTGTGTATTTGAATTCTATATTTGTACCGCTCATAATTTGACTCATTACTGAAAATAATATTTTATTGTTAGGTATATATTGTGCATAGAAATTATACCATAGAAAATGCTAAACACACACAAATAAAATTTAACTGAATAAATTTCAAGTAGTAATGTCAAAAGTATTGCACATTATATAGTCTGAAGTAGGGTGAGAGAGTGATAGTTTTTTATGTTTTGGGGGTTTTTTTTTGTTTATTTATTTTTGTTTTTTGTGATACTGGGGATTGACCCCAGGAGTATTCTACCTTTGAGCTACACTCCCAGACCCTTTTAAATTTTTTGTTTTGAAGCAGAGTCTCACTAAGTTGCTAAGGCTGGCGCTCAACTTGTGATCCTATCTCGGCTTCCCAAGTACTTGGATTATAGGCATATGCCACCATACCTGGCTGCTAACTTGTTTTTAATAACTGGAAACTTAGATTTTCTCCATATGCAAGATAATTTAGTTAAGGTGTAAAAGTCTGCATGGAAATATGAACTTGACAGCCCTTCACCAGTAGTCCACTCAGGAAAAGTGCTGAGTTCCTGAGTTACAGATATCAAGAGACAATGTGTCATTGCCCTTCGTCTTCTGATAGTTTCATTCACATTCTTTCCCTGGAAAGTCTTACACCTGATGATTGTGTTAGCTGACACTACTGCATAGAATTCCTTAAATGTCCATCTCAGCCAGACTGCTTCTGTTAGCTCTGTTCTTCTATTTTTAGTTGTTTTGCTTATTTTCACTTGGCAAAATACCACCTGACATAGGAGTTTAAAACTGAACTTCCCCAGCAAACTCATCTTCCTCTGTCACCATCTCTAAGGTGTTGGAATTACTCATCTTATGATTTATGATTTGAAGGGTATATTTTCCCCTTTTTAGTAGCATACCATTAATTTCCAATTATTTCTTCCTACAAAGATTGAATTTTTTTTTTTTTTTTTTTTTTTTTTTTTTTTTTTTTTGCGGTACTGAGGATTGAACTCAGGGGCATTCTACCTCCGAACTATACCCCCAGCCCTATTTTTTATTCTTTATTTTGAAACCGAATCTCACTAAGTTGCGGAGTGCCTCACTAGGTAGCTGAGGCTGGCTGCGAACCCGGATCCTCCAGTCTCAGCCTCCCAAATGCTGGGATTACAAGCAGGCGCCATCATGCCCGGCTTCAAGATTGAATATTTAAAGTATTAAAAAAATGTACCAGGCATGGTGGTGCACACCTGTAATCCCAGTACTAGGGAAACCAAGAAAGGAAGATTGCAGATTTGAGGATAGCCTCAGCAATGTAGTGAGACTCTCAGGAAATTAGGGAAACTCTGCTTCAAGAATAAAAAGAGCAGGCGGTGTATCTTGGAGGTAGAATACCCCTTGCTTCAATCCCTAGGAGCAATCAATCAATCAATAATAAAGACTGTAAAAGAATTTGCCACTTTCAGTCAAACTTCTTGAAATATTTTCATATTGACTATATTCACCTGACCTTCTATTCACTTCTCAACCCAAGGTAACAGGGCTTTTGTCCTCAAACCTTTATTGAAGCTGTTCTCGTCAAGGTTGCTAGATCTAATAAACCTGCCTTAATTTTCAACCTAATTTTTAGAGACTTTGATGTCTAGATGAGCCCCACTAACTAAAATAATCATCTCCTGCAGACGAATAGATTTCAACTCTCCTGAAACTGAGTTTGCAAAAATACAAGAAAGCTCCTCCTGTTTTCCCTATCTTAGTAAGTGGTACCTACCATCCAGTATCCATTTGTTCAAGCCTAAAACATAGATATTGGTCTTGAATCCCCCTCTTTCTTCCTTATGCTCCAATCGATATGAAAGCTCTGTCAAACCTACTTTCAAAACATTTCTTAAATCCCTCCAGTTTCCAGTGCACCACCATCCCCTTTGCATTACTATGGTTCAACCCATGATAATACCTCCCATGGATTTTGGCAACAATCTTTTAACTGGGCTTCCTTCCTGCTGGACCCTCTCCAACCTGCTTTCCAGGCTGCAGACAATTACCTCTTTCTGAGTACACAAATTTAATTACATCTCTTCCCAACTTTACTGTTAATATTCTTCACTCAGCATGAATCCACTCTCTTTCACATGGTTTATGGGGGAGGAGGGAGGACTTGTCCACCTTTGCCACTTGCTGTCACTCTTGTCACTCTCTGGTTGTTCTTCCTCCTCCTCTTCCTCCTCCTCCCCTTTTTCCCCCCCCCTCCTCCTCTTCTTCTTCTTCTTCTTGCTAAAAATTGAACCCAGAGGTATTCTAGGTGTTCAACCTCTGAGCTACACACCCATCCCTATTTTTGTATACATATGTGAGTGTGGTACTGGGAATGGAACCCAGGGGCATTTTACTTCTGAGCTACACTCCCAGTCCTATTTTATTTTGTATTTTAAAACAGGGTCTCACTAAGTTGCAGAGGGCCTCCCTAAGTTACTGAGACTGGCTGCAAACCTGCAATCCTCCTGTCTCAGCCTCCCAAGTACTGGAATTACAAGTGTGCACCACCAGTCCCAGCTTAAGTTGCCACCTGTCTCCAACTCCCCACCTTGTGGGCTTTGCTCATTCCTGCAGGTCTGCCCCTCTCTGCTCAGGCTGTCCTCTCTGGTTATGATATTTGCAGCCTCCCCCTGCACTTTATCCATTCAGCATATGTTTTGAATACTTACTATGCTCCAGACTTTGTTCTGGTTCCTCAAACCATAGTAGGACACAAGGCTAGCCCATCGCTGAATTCATGAGACTCAGTGCCTGCTGGATAGATAGACAAGCAAATAGTCTGCTATCGACCTCCATGATGAGGGTAAACACCTCCAGGAGCCCAGATGACATCATGCATCTCACTCAGGTGGCCAGCAGAGGGCTACCTAAGGGCTATTAGTGTTAGTGAGACAAAGAAGAACTTCAAATCATAAATCATTCTTATCATTCTTATCTCTCATTTTTTCTTGTTCCTTCTCACTTTGTAACCATTGTCTTTCACATACCACTATCTCCATTTGTGTGTGTGTGTGTGTGTGTGTTTTACTGGGGATTGAACCCAGAGATGTTTTACCATGGAGCTACACCCCAGCCATTTTTACTTTTTATTTTGAAATAGGGTCTCACTAAGTTACTGTGTGCTGGCCTTGAACCTGCAATCCTCCTGTCTCAGCCTGCCAAGTACCGGGATCACAGGAGTGTGCCAAGGGGCCCAACTTCTCAATTCTTTAATTAACCTCTTTGGCTGATTCTTACGGTACTCCTCCCTGGAGGTTAACTATTTTTTCCTATGTTGGTGGCGACCATTTTCATATAAGCACTCTGAGGCGTGCAGAAAACCTACCAGCTCTCCTTCTTCAAATCTCTCCTCCAGGTGGAAATGAAGGGACCCCAGCCCACATGATAGCATGCCACCATCTACCCTTTGGACAAAGCCGTCAGTTAACTTGGAGTAAACTAGAGTTATGTCCAGATGTTTGTTTTAAATCTTTATTCGGAGCACATTTTCAGTTGTCTCTGTATCTGTTTACATTTTTCAATTGTCCACAGTTATTATTCAAATCTTCTAAGAGATGGGTGACCCACAATATCCTCTCGTTGTGTAAAGTAATAAATAATACAACCCAGATCAAGTTTTTAAAGCCTTCTAGATTTGAAATCCTTGTGAGAAATTAGACTCCCCAGAATAGCATGGCCGTGACCTTCCTAGGCTTCACTGAATTTTAGCCCAAGTCATAACAATGTCTCATAAACAGTAAAATTAATAACAATTTATTCCACCCATGATTCTCTCACTTTTCTACTTTTTGGGGGTTGGGAGGTTGTAATCAGGGACTGAACCTAGGGACATTCTATTTCCAAGCTACCCCCTAGACTTTTTCTTTAAATAGAGTCTCACTAAGTTGCTGAGGGCCTTGCTAAATTGCTGAGGCTGGTCCCTCAAACCTACAATCTTCCTGTCTCAACTTCCCAAGTACTGAGATTACAAGTGTAAGCCACCATGCCCAGTTTCCTTGCTACTTTTAAAGAGATATATTATGTTACCAAAAAAAAAAGAAAGAAAGAAAAAACTTTGGCTCCCATGGGGCTTATTATTTTATATAGCCCTCCCTCTCAAGAAGTAGTCTCATTTTAAAAGGTTTTAATAAAATGAGAAATATCCCAGGATACACTTGCACTCACACTGCCTCCTATCTGCCCAGAATAAGGAGAGGATGACCTTACTGTAAGTGCATGGGGGCTGCAGGTGACTCTGCCTCACGGGGAAGGCCATTATTTTCCTTACTCACTACAGACTGAAGACAGGTAGCCGTTTGGTGCATATTTAGACAAGGAAGCTCATTACTCCATTTCGTCCTCTTGTTGGAACATTTCCCTGCCCTCTTGCAAATCATCTTCCCTTTGCTTTAAGAACCTCTCTGGGGAGCGTCTAGCAGTAGCATATTTATCAGAAAAGCTACAGTCAGCAGAGGAGGAGACAGCCGCAAACTAGAGCCAGACAGCCAAGCTGAAGGTCAGCATTCATGACTCCTGGGTAATTGGGCCTCCCAATCTGTCCAAAGGGAGTTCTTAGCCAAAGCAGATGGAGGCTCTCATTTAATTCCTTGTATGTTAAAAATAACAATATGTAATTATTTCACCCATAAAGGCAGTCGTGTTTCAATGACAATGGTTGAGGTCCACGCATTTGTGAATCATTATTTTGAGTTCTTTTGGGGACTTTATGAGCAGTCATTTCCTTCTTCTGAGGCAGAAAGAAGAATAAGAAACCAAGGCTACTTTTTCCATTTTCATTTCAGGGGAAAAAATATCCAGCACCTAAGATTTTTTGTTATGGGCCTCTTTGGGATAACCCTGAACACAGATCACTGTGTACACCCGTGACCAGTAAACTCTAGACCACTTTATCCAACTTCGACATCCTTTCACTGAAAACTAGTCAGGAAAGACAAATCTTGGAAAAAGAAACCAGTAACTCTAAGATATAGATACTGGCTATGTGTTGCTGGGGAAAGAAACTAGGGACATTCTACCTCTGAGACACAGCCCCAGCCACATTTTATTTAATTTTTTTTTTTTAAACAGGGTCTTGCTAAGTTGCTAAGGCTGGCCTTGAACCTATGATCCTCCTATCTCAGGCTCCCACACCCAACCTGGCAACTTTTGAAAATACAAAATTAGAGAGACCATCATTGTCCATTTGCGCCACCAGCCATCAAAACAGGAACAGGCCAAACTGCAGGGAGACCCCTGCACCTATCACGGCGACCTCTCACTCAAACTCTATCTCTGAATACACCCTGTCACCCCTAAACCCCAACTACAGAGATTCGACAAGAAAACTTGCAAGAACAGCAAAGATATAAATCGATGAACAGGGAAACCATGGGAAGGAGAAACAACAAAGAAACAATGAGCTACCACAACCCCTCAATAACAGATCTCACCAATCCAGAATGGCAAAGACTACCAGAAGAACAATTCAGAGCTTTAATACTAGAAACAATACAGAATTTTCAGAAAGAATGTAGGCAGAGCTTTAAAGAAATAAAGGAAGACATAAAGGAACAAATGAACAGAGAATTCGAAGACCTAAAGAGGAACCAAACAGAAGCATT
>PVLC010003896.1:0-91188 GCA_004027655.1 Graphiurus murinus | reverse complement strand
TGGGGATTGAACTCAGGGGCATTCTACCTCCGAGCTATACCCCCAGCCCTATTTTTTTTTTTATTCTTTATTTTGAAACCGAGTCTCACTAAGTTGCAGAGTGCCTCACTAGGTAGCTGAGGCTGGCCGCGAACCCGGATCCTCCGGTCTCAGCCTCCCGAATGCTGGGATTACAAGCGTGCGCCACCACGCCCGGCTCCATTTCATAATATTTATAAAACAAACATCAGAAAAAATAATCAAAAATTACAAATAAAGACTCACTGAAACTAAATATCAGAGTCAATTTTGATAAATCGCTCAATCTGCAAATAAAATCTGTAACTCCTGATTTCAGAGCTGGAGATCTAGCTCAATCACAAAAAGTATCAAGAGTCCAAATAATAAGCCAGACCTCACAGAAGACTAATTAAACTAATAACTAAAGCATAGTAGCATTACAGTGTATGAAGGTGTTTTTTATATTAGGGGTCAAATACTTTCAAATATGAAAATTCCTACCAAAGTTCTTTTTTTCCTCACTATCATGTACAACTACATGTAATTGTAATAAGATTCATACTGATACATTCATATATGTATATAACATTATTTTCTCTGCTTCCTTCCCACCAAAGTTTTTATCTAGAATGGATTAGAATTAAAGTCAGTTAAATGGGGAGGTGAGACATATAATGTATGCCAGTAGACAATGAAAAGGAAAACAAAACAAGTGGATAAAGGTCAGCAGTGGAAGATATTGTGATAGTCATGTTATCTGTTACTCCTCTGATAGGTTCTTCAACTATCTGGAAATGGGGCAAATTTTAAGCAGTAGTACAACAGGGGCATTCTACCTCCAAGCTATAACCCCAGTCCTATCTTTTTATTCTTTATTTTGAAACAGGGTCTCACTAAGTTGTGGAGGGCCTCACTACACAGCTGAGGCTGGCCTCAAACCTGGATCCTCCAGTCTCAGCCTCCCAAATACTGGGATTACAAGCATGCGCCACCACGCCCAAACTTGGCTCAACTGCCAAGTTTTAAGTACTGCCTACAGCAATTAACATAGCCTATCTCCTACAGACTAGTTGGCTAACCTTGCTATATGTGAGCCTATGCACTTAGTGGCAGTACTTTACCACCAACTGATTTAGCAAGGGAGAACCAGGCTGCAAAATGGCTGAAATGTTTTGGGAAAGCATCTGAAAGAATCTATACCTAATCTATCACATTAATCTATCACATTAATTTCCTCTGTCAATAATGCAGAATCACTTTCTTTAATTCTCTTCTATTTTAGATTGAGATAATTAGTATACTTTCTTAGAATGTTTCCATTCATCTTTTATATTGAAAACATCACATTGTACTCACGATGGCTTTTTCACAAACAAAAGTCGCAGCATGGACTTTAACCGGGTAGTAGAGGGAAGAATATCTTCTCCTGACTCAGAACTCTCTTTGCTTAGGAAGAGAATACAGTTACCCAAGGAATCTTCTGGGTCAGCATAGCCCTAATAAATGTTTTAAAAGAGAAATTGTTGCTCAATTTTAAACATGGTAACTTTTCAACTTGAAAATAGCAACTGTAATGGCCTGTCATGTAACTCATAAATTTCTTTCA
This sequence comes from Graphiurus murinus, assembly GCA_004027655.1. Taxonomy (NCBI): domain Eukaryota; kingdom Metazoa; phylum Chordata; class Mammalia; order Rodentia; family Gliridae; genus Graphiurus; species Graphiurus murinus. Next base: position 89,582 of record PVLC010003896.1, on the reverse strand, counting down.
ATTCCGTTGAATAAAAGTCACTTTTTAAAATATCTAGAATATGCAAAGAACTGAAAGACTTAACACTAAAAAATAAATAAATAAATAAATAACCCAATCAAGAAATAGGCAATTTAAGTAAATGGACAATCCACAAAAGAAGAGGTACAAATGGCCAATAAATACATGAAAAAAAAATGTTCAACATCATTAGCAATCAGGAAGCTGCAAATCAAAACTACACTGAGATTTCATCTAGCCCCAAAAAGAATGGCAGTCATCAAGAAATCAAACAACAATAAACGCTGGTGAAGATGTGGGGAAACTGGAACTTTTCTCCACTGTTGGTGGGATTGCAAATTAATGCAACTAAGGAGATCAGTGTGGAGATTCCTCAGAAAAACTGGGGATGGATCCACCATATGATCCAGCTATATCACTCTTGGGTATCTTTCCAAAGGGGCTGAAATCAGAATATTGTAGTAATATTGTATATCCATATTTATTGTAGCACATAATTCACAATAGACAAATTATGGAACCAACCTAGTTATCCATCAACAGATGAATGGATTGCAAAATTATGAAATATACATACACAATGGAATTCTACTCATCAATAAAGAACAAAATTATGTCGTGTGCAGGAAAATGGATGGAACTGGAGAACATCATGCTAAGTGAGATTAGCCAGTCACAGAAAGTGAAGGGTCATAAATTTTCTCTCATACACGGAAGCTAGGGAGTAACTGGGATACCAGAGGGACTTTGGATAATGGAGGAGAACCCTCAAAGGAGCCAGAGAGGTGGTCTAGGGGAAGGGGAGGAGGAGAGGGAGGATCAGTGAAGGAATCACTACCATTGACATTACGTACACGAGTGAGAGCACCAGTGTCAATCTCCACACCCGTGGGGGAGGGCAAAGTCAGCCGGGGAAAGCCCGCCAAGAGCTGTGTGCAGGTTTGTCACTATCCCTATGATTTACGTTATAACGTGAGATAATAATGCACCAATAAGAGTATAAAAATTTAAAAAAATAAATAACTTGCATGAAGTAAACAGCCTAAATAAAACTGTGCTTTTTATTTTTAAAAAGAACAATTATATTTAAAACATAACACTGGAAAACTTCAGGAAAGTATGCCAACCTTCCTGAAGCTTGCAGATTTTATTATTTTCCAAGATTCTGAGAGTGACATCTCCCCTCATCACTTCACTCAGTCCATACAGCACAATGATGTGACACAAACACTGCTTGCATGACACAGGCCCCGGGAGCCTCCAGGACCAAAGCCTGGCTCCCCTAAGGGAGGACTGCGCCTGTGGTGGGAGGTGTGGGTCTGAGCTTCCCGCTTCCCACACCCTGCCAATACCCAGAAAGACAGCTAAAAAACTGTTGTTTCTAAGAATTTGTTCATCAAGGTGTCACTCTAATCACACACATGCACAAACAGACTTCATGGAGGCAAGTTATTATGTAATTAATTCTGCTTACAAAGCAGTTAGCTTTGCAGAGAAGTCTCTAGGTAAGGTAGAGTTCTATTTTTCACAAGCAATACTAAATGCCTGCACCTCACTTTTTAAACTCCCACCCTGATCCATAAGGCATACGTGTACAAACGAGTTACCCTTGTTTAACCTTCTGCCACAAGCGAGACAGCCACCCACTTCCTGTCCACTTATCCACAGTGCCTTCCTGGTTTCTCTTCATTTTTCTCACAGCATGACAATTCTGCTGTTGGCACGCTTTTAAATCAATCACGTTCCACCCAGGATAAATGGTAAAAGGTGAACAGCCCAGAGTACCTGCAGTACTGGAAGGACAGGGCAGAGGGACTGGATAAGCTTGTTCCAGGTCAGCGGTGTCATCATCAGTCGTCCCTGAAGCAGGTACAACAGAATGGCCTTGGCAGCAGCATTCACCTGCTCAACAGCACAGACACAGTCACCCAGCAACGCGACGCCCGCTCACAGGCCCGCCACCTTCCACACAGTCTGCAAAGGGGCCAAGTTAGCATCTCTCTTCCAAGGCTCCCATTTCCATAGCATCATCTTACATTCTGTTCTCAGTTTCTCTCCCTTAATGATTTCACTTTTCTACCTTTACAAATAAAAACAAAAATATGAAATAACTGCTTACTATAACTATTCTACAGGTCTCTGCATCTTAGATGAAAACCATGAGTGAACGGACTCCTTTGAGAGCAACAATATTTTTTGTGTTGATTTCTACATTTTCTTGACATTTCCCATACTCTAACACTTATTTTTATATGAATAATATCTCAACTAAAGCAACATATCAAAGACAAATTTCTTTTCAGTTTCTCATTATATTATTCAGTTTTATAAGAATATTACCTTGACTTGGCTGAGTAATCTTTCAAATTTCTTTTTAACATATCATACCTCATTTTTGGGTTCTTGAAAGCCAAATGCAGAAATTTCATAGAGAACTTTTGGATGAAGTAGAAAATGAATTCCATTACAAAGTGAAGTCACAGGCTTAGTGACAGTATGGATACCTAGACATTCCTGCAAAATTAATACAAAGTTAAAAAAAATTAGTAACACTGATTGTTTCAAAAGTTTCCTATTTCTTCTGTTTATAATTTACTTCCAGTTTTAGTTTAAGTTCATCAAAATTTTTCTAATAGTGAAAAACATTCCCTGTCTAACAGTGTTTGAATCTGCATGAGTATATTATACTACTTTCTGCCAATAAACATAATTTTGATAAATTAAATAATCAACTGCTAAGACAATCTATCTCTTAAATGCGACAGAGATACAGGATATTAAAAAATAATAAATTTATCCTAAGGTTGCATTTTACATACTGAAGTTTGAGAAACACTAAATATAGATGAAAAGGCAAAACTATTGGGGGGGTTGACATATGAAATCCAAATAAATACTGTGTACCATCTCTTAAAATAACTATCATGAATTCTTTGATCAATTTTTGATAAGAGAATAATATTTTGTCAGAGGCTATTTAAAGTGAAAGTGGAATGGGATAGCATTAAACTAAAAAGTTACTGCTCATCAAAGGAAACCATCAAGAGTCTAAGAAGAGCCTATAAAATAGAAGATCTTTTCCAGGTATCCCTCTGATACAGGACTAATATCTAGAATATACAAAGAACTGAAAGACTTTACACTACAAAAAGAAATAACTCAATCAAGAAATGGGCAATTGAAATAGACACTTTATAAAAGATACAAATGGCCAATAAATACTTGAAAAAATGTTCAACATCATTAGTAATCAGGGAGATGCAAATCAAAGCTACCCTGAGATTCTATCTAACCCCAATCAGAATGGCAATCATCAAGAAGTCAAAAAACAATAAATGCTGTTGAGGATGTGAGGAAATTGTAACTCTTCTACACTGTTGGTGGGATTGCAAATTAGTTCCGCCGCTATTAAGATCAGTAGCTATGTGGAGATTCCTCAGAAAACTGGGAATGGATCCACCATATTATCTGGCTGTAGCACTCCTGGGTATCTTTCCAAAGGGGCTAAAATCAGAGAACTACAGCTATACATGCATATCCATGTTCATAGCATCACAATTCACAATGGCCAAATTATGGAACCAACCCAGGTGTCCATCAACAGATGAACGGATCACAAAGCTATGGGAAACACACACAATGGAATTCTCTGCAAAAAATAAGAACAAAATTATGTCATTTGCAAGAAAATAAAAGGACCTTGAAAATACGTTAAGTGAGATTAGCCAGTCACAGAAAATGAAGGGTCATTTGTTTTCTCTAATATGTGGAAGCTGGGAAGTAATCTGGATATAAGTTGGGACTTTAGAAAATGGAGAAGAAACTTCAGTGGAGCCAGAGAAGTGGTCTAAAGGAAGGGGAGGGAGAAGAGTGAGGTTCATTGAAAGAATCACTATCATCAGCTTTCTGTACATATGTGAAAAAACCAATGCCAATCCCAGTACCCTGCATGGGGAAGGGGAGGGCACCCAGTGCTGTGCTGTAAGCATGTATGTCACTGTCAACATGATTTACACTATGATATGAGACTAGCATCACCAATAAAAGCATACAAAAATTAAAAAGAGCCTATGCATCTTAAAAAAAATAGTGTGAGAGAGGAGATAGGTACTAGACATGTAAATAGAATTTAAGAATACTAAAGAAGATCAAAATGAGAATAACAGAGTCACATAAACATAATTATATTTTTCATCCTGCTACCACTATCAACAATTCAAAGGTCAAAAATCTATACAAACACATCCACATAGATCCGTATGTGTTTAAGGTATTTCGTTTTTCTGTTTAACTATTAACTTCATGCCAGAGAAAATAACTTTGTATTCCAAGCTTCAGAAAGATCAAAAGCCCTGGGGGGAAAAATGGCAGATGGGTGATCAGAGGAACCTACACATCACAGCAGCTCCCCAAGACTGAGTTACAGAACAGTTGTGCAGACTGAGGCAGGAAGGCTTCGGGACAACACCAACAGGCAAGTTGGAGCGCTAACAACCAGGTTCTAGAATAGACAGAGAGTTAATAAAAAGATTAGACTGTGGCAGCACCAGGCACACAGTGGCTCAAGATAGGAGGGGACGCTCCCCTCCAACCAGCCACAGGAAATTCTCCCAACAAGCTTGAGAAAAACAGGCACAGCTGTTCAAATTTGCAATCGGAGCAGAAAATAAGCTCACATGCAAGCTAAGCTGCTGCAGGTGACAGCCCCAGCACCCTGCAGTGGAAAGAGTGAAAGGGGGAAAGTGGCCACTGCTTTGGACTTCCTGGAAGGGAGGCTAGAAATGTCTGCAGCTTGCCTTTGTCTTTCACATTTTGCTCTCTATCTTTTTAATTCTTTTTTCTCTTGATCTTGGTCTACTTGCTTCTTAAGTACCAAAGACCCAACAGCCACTTAGGCTTCACTCTGCACTAGATCAGTGTGTGCCCAGGTCATGAGTCGGTCTGGGTAAAGGAATGAGACTGCAACACAGGCTTGGAAGAAGAGCTGGGCTATGGGAGCCTGGCTGCCAGTCTACACATCTGCAGAGCAAAGAACAAAGGAAGCTTTCATTTGCAATTGGCTAAGAAGTGCAGCTGACAGGGTGAAAATAGGACAGATCAGGATTGAGTAGAAAGCAATAACCCTGCAACAGCCGATGGAGAGACACACACCACCTTCCCTGTCCCCAGGAGAGTTGAGAGGATAGACTGATGTGCCCCAGAGACCTCTCCCCCAACCCCCAGCACAGGAACCGAGGCTCTTGGAATGAGAAGCGAGGCACAATTCAGTTCAGCCTAATAACTCTGCTTTAAGAGGTAACTGTCCCAACACATATATGAAAAACTTAAACAGTACACTTGAAGTAAAAAAAAATGTAAAACTTAGTGCATAACAGAATTCTATTCAACCCATAATCCCATATTTGGGACAACACAGCAATCCAATGAGAATTGATCCTGTCCACTCCTATTTTCATCAAGAGAACTAGCTCTGACCTATAATACATCCTGAATTCATTTCCTTCTCTCCTTCTCAGTACATCACCCTAGCTCAACAGAGCTGCTGCAATGGCACAGGTCTTCAGGCGTCTACTCTTGACCCCTACACTTCATCCTACACAATAGGAAGAGTGCTCTTTCTTAGGAAGATAATCAGGTCATCTTCTTGCTTAAAGTCATTCATAGCTTCTAGCTGTATTAAAAATACAACCTAGTGAGACCCCGTTTCCAAATATGAACTAAAATCGGGCTGGGAGAATAGCTCGAAGGTAGAATACCTCTGAGTTCAATCCCCAGTACCACACACACACACACACACACACAAAAATCAGTCATTATAAACACACTGAACATTATACTTCCTTCTTTGAGATTTAAATCTCAAAGAAAATACATACTCAATAAAAGGAGGCTTTTTCAACTTTCTGTTATGCCGAAACCCACCTAATCCAGTCAGTCACCATGTTCTATTCCAGTGCCTCCATCTGCAATCTTTCCCTTGCTAACAGTTCTTTTGAGGAGCATTTCAACTTATTCAAATGAAAATATACCTTCATAACAAACACTTCTCATGCTCCATCATCCCTGTCAAATCCCTGAAAACAAAATAGAAGCAAATATAAAACCACTATTCTGAGAATACAAGAATCCCAGGGGGAAAACTACCCACCAAGGACAACCTGACAGTGAAAAATAACAGCATCTGCTAAAATCACCAACATGCAGGAGACTCAATAGCTGAACAAAGAAAGAATTCTAAATAACAGAGAATCTAAACTAGATTATAAAGTATATATAAGATTTACCATGGCACAAAAACAACAACAAAGAGAAACTATTAAACAAGAATAAGTCAATAAAAGAAAGCAAAGTAAAGGTGAAGAAATAAACAGAATAATTGATATTCAAAACTTGATGAATAAATTAAGCAAATTTATTTGAACACAAACTAGTACTCCTCAAAAAAATAAAAATAGAGTCGCCATGCTATCCAACAATTCTGCTTCTGGGTATATATTTAAAGAACTAAAAGCAGGGTTTCAAAAAAATCTCTATGCATCCATATTGGTATCCGCATTGTTCGCAATAGATGGAAACAACCCAAATGTTCATCAACCAATGAACGGAGAAATAAAATATGGCATATACATACAATAGAATACTAATAAGCCTCAAAGAGATAAAATTCTGATACATGTTACAACTTGGAAGAACTCTGAGGATATTATGTCAACTGGAATATGCTAGTTACTAAAAGATAAATAACATATGATTCCACTACAGGAGTTACCTATAATAGCCAAATGGGTAGAAACAAAAAGCAGGATGACTGCCAGGAGTTGGAGGGAAGAGAGAATTAGTTCTTGTCTAATAATTACAGAGCTTCAGTTTGGGAAGATGAAAAAGTTCTAGAAATGGATAATAGTGTTGATGGTATTCATACTTTCCTTTTGCCATGGAATGGTACACTTAAAAATAGTTACAATGATAAGTTTTATGTTACAGATATTTGACCAGTTTTTTTTTTAAAGCAAATTAGACACAGCTGAGGGAAAAAATTAATAACTGATACTTCAGCACACTGAAATGACAGGACTGAGCAGTTCTGCCCAAATAAAACATACTTGTGTGTGTGTGTGTGTGTGTGTGTGTGTGTGTGTGTATGTGTGTAAAATAAAGTAAAATAAAAAATATACATGGAAGAGCTCTTAAAAGACACAAAAGGTAATATAAGGTCTAACACAGGTCTAATAAGAGTTCCACCTAGAGAAAATGGCAAAAATGGAGGAGAAGCAACATTTAAAATAGTGATGACTGAAAACTACCCAGAAATGAAGGCAAATATTTTGAAGCAAGATTTTTTTTATAAGTGTGTATAGAGTTATAGTGTAATGAAACTACACACCCCCAGAAAAAAATGAAAGTATCATAAAATAAGCTAGAGGGGAAAAATACAAAGAAGTTTTAGTTTAATTTCTCAACAATGACAGAAGTCTAATGAGAATGAAGCAAAACTGGCAAAGTGCTAGGGAAAAAACAGCAGTCACCCTATAATTTTATTCCAGCAGAATTGTTATAGTGAATCCGGGCGTGGTGGCACATGCCTGTAATCCCAGCACTTGGAAGGCTGAGAGAAGGACAGTAGGTTTTGGGGACAGCCTCAGCAAAGTAGCGAGAGTCTCAGTAACTTAGTAAGACCCTTTCTCGGCTAGGAGGTAGAATGCTCCTGGGTTCAATGCTCAGTACCACACACAAAAAATAAAGAGTATGGTGAAATCAAGACATTTTCAAACATATGTACAATCTTTTTTTTTTTCCTTCTTTGGCACTGGGGATTGAACCAAGAGGCATTCTACCTGTGATTGATACCCCTAGCCCTATTTTATTTTGAAACAGGGTCTCGCTAGGTTGATGAGAGTCTTACCTTTTGCTGAGGATGGCCTGGAACCTGCGATCCTCCTGTCTCAGCCTCCCAAGTATGGGGAGTACAAGAGTGCACCACCATGCCGTGCTAACAGTCTTTGAAAATACTGAAAAGCTTACTTTAGTAAAAAGGAGACAGAAGCTAAATATTTATCAATAAATAAAAGGAAGTATATTCTAGCTTAACAGCAGCTAAGATGAGTGAACTAGGTAGGTGTCGAATCTTCTGATGAAATGAAAGAAACAACTGGCAAAAACATGTATAGAATGAAATTATATTTTAAATATGCAAAATGAACAGCAGTGTTTGCTATTTATGAAGATATGCATATAAAGCAAAACAGTATTTAAAAACATGGATGGGAGGGACACATACCAACTTCAGGGGTATCTAGGCTGCATGATGTAGAACAGGGAAGAGAAAGGAAAGAAGCTCCCTCTCTAGTATATTTATTTATGTGAATAAAGACAGATAGGGCAGAACTCAGGGACAGAGTGCTTGCTTGGCAGACTCAAGGTCTCACATTTGGTCCCCAGCACCACAAAAATACACAAATAAAATGAATCGAAAGTAAAAATGGCAAAATACAAACATTTGTTATGCTCAGAGAGTGTTAAATACACTAAAGTAATGAAATTGCTAGACTTAGGAAGTTAAGGAAATTTAACAGCACAAATTTCCTGGGATTGACTAATAATCACCCTTTATTTTGATGGAATATAATTCTTATATCTAATGCAAAAGGTCAAGAAAGTTAATTTTGGAAACATAAGAAAACTCACTATTCGTTCTCAAAACAAAACAAAACTCCTACCTTCACCACTTCCAGACAACAGCGGTAAGCCTCCGCCTTCACTTGCGGCACCGGGTGAGAGAGCATGCGCAGTAACACCTTCTGACTCTCTCCCTGTAGTAGTGGACTGGCCTGCGAAGACTTCCAGCTGGTAAAAATGAAACAACCGAGACAGGGGGGCAAGTAAGACGCTAAGCAAAGGGCTTCAAAACACTTGAGAGGAGACTTCTTGCCACTCCATCTCCTCCCACTGGTTCTAGCCAAGCAGAAGAGCCAGAACTTACCTGAGCATTACATTTTTCAGGGTACGAAAGGCTCTCAGAGAATACAAAATAACAACAAATGCCTTTTAAAAACTCAAACTTAATTAATGTTCATCATATTATGGAATTCATTCTTCCAAAAGCAATAAAGATACTAATTTCTTTTTTTTTTTCCATTCACTTGTATATTTTATTTGGAAATGTTTATACAGGAAAACTAAATTTGAGACAATGGATGTCGTTAGTTTAGATCACCATCAGTTTATTTTTTTGTTTTGTTTTGGTTTTTTTTGTTTTGTTTTTGCGGTACTAGGGATTGAACTCAGAGGCATTCTACCTCCGAGCTACACCCCCAGCCCTATTTTTTTATTCTTTATTTTGAGACCGAGTCTCACTAAGTTGCGGAGTGCCTCACTAGGTAGCTGAGGCTGGTCTCGAAACCAGATCCTCCAGTCTCAGCCACCATCAGTTTATTATAAAAGAGAAACATGGAAATTATTTACATGATGAAAGATTTCAGAACTGCAATGGAATGGGCAGCTTCACAGGATGCCATTTCAAAAGTGATTTCAGTCTACATACTTTCCAAGAATGTCACCATCTCTAAATAAGAAATAATCCTTGTCATCTAGAACTACTTTGGTGCCTCCATATTCTGGGAGAAGAACTTTATCTCCAACTTTCACACTAACTGGTTGAATCTCTCCACCCTTTCCTTTAGAACCTGATCCCACAGCTACTACTGTTGCTTGCAATACTTTTCCTTGAGATTTTTCTGGAAGCATAATGCCGCCTTTGGTTACAGTTTCGGCAGCACTCCTTTCAACCAACACTCGGTCAAAGAGTGGAAGAAACTTTCTAAATGCTTGTCCCGCCATGACTCGCACCGCCGCAGGTAGGACTCTACTCTCGCGCAGAAGCTGCAAGGAGACCCGCAACCCGGCCTCGGGACACGTGAAAAAGCAAGATACTAATTTCTAAACGGAAATTTGTCTCAATGTCCTCAGAATAAATTAACCAATGCTTTCTAAAAATTCATTTAAGAAAAAAGTACAGCTGGGTGGGGTGGCACAAGCCTGTAATCCCAGCACTTAAGAGGCTGACACAGGAGACTGCAGGTTCAAGGCCAGCCACAGCAAGACCCTTAGCAACTCCGCAAGACTGTTTCAAAATAAAAAATAAAAAGGCCTAGGGTGTAACTCAGAAGTAGAACACCCCCAGAGTTCAACCCCCAGTACCAAAAGGGAAAAAAAGAAAGAAAAGAAAAAGGTACAACATGATAAAATTTATTAAATGGAGCCCTAAATGTAGTCTATCAATTAAACCTTTAAAGATAAATATATTTGAATAGTTGGTCTGGATCGATAACCAAAAACAAATGTATAAATATCCAAAGATTATCCATTTTGATTATCCTGTTTTTGTTTTGCAGGGCTGGGAACTGAACCCTGGACCTCCTACACACTAGGAAAGCACTCTATCACTGAGGTGCAACCCCGCCCTAGGCATGATATTTTTAAAGTTTACTCTTGAATAAAACGGCTAACTATTTGAATGCTGCTATAAAAATACAATTAAAAAGGCAAGCACATATAAAAGCAATTTAAACTAAAAAATAAGAGTAACAAAGATTAAAGATTGGCTTCATTTTCATTATTCCTAAATTTATACACACACATGCATACAGACACACACAGTGTCCCATAACAATATAATCATGTTAAGAAAGAAAATCTTACATCTTTGAACAAATACAGATGATTTCCTTTATTAGGGGGAAATGCTGGTGATAGGAAAAGCTACGCAAGGCTTGGTCTGCCAGCTCCACTAACTCTGAGAGATTCCTCTCGCCCTAAAAGAGAAGCAGAAGAGGTTAACAAATGCCAAGTTGATATATAGGAAAATTCTTGACAATTAATTGAGCAATTGAAGGAAATGAATCCTTCAGGGGCCCTAAGACTGTTCACACTTGCTTAAGTGCACTTTCTCAACAGGCAACCTAAGAATGTCAGCCCAGGAGAAAAACACAGGGAAAATCCCTAGCTAAATGCCTTATTAGACTGTATTATCTAACTTTGAGTTGCCTGCTTCTTTTAACTAGTTTGTGGTCCTATGTAAACTACTAAGGGTAGTGCTAGTATATCTTATAATTCACCTTCCTCTTTTAACATCTTGACTGTTCCTAGGACTATAAAAGACATTTGAAACATTTACGATTAAATGACTATGCAGAATACTAGGAAAATAATTTCACTGACAGACACAATTTAAAATTCTATCACAGAGGAAACAAGAAGCAAGTGGTATCCAAATGTAGCAAAAGGAAGAGGAAAAGAGAAGAAAGAAAAAAAATCCATAGTGGAGAAATAAAGAATAATTATGAGATTCAGATAGACTACAATGTAGAGTCCAAAAGGAATATGAATGTGGGCCCTAATTATTCAACACCTTCAGGATTCATTTTGGTATTCTCAGACAGTAAACTATCATTGTAATCAATGTCAACTCTAAGACCCATTAACCTTCTCATTGATAAAATACCAAATAATTTCCTAACTGGATTTTTTTTGGGGGGTGGTACTATGGATGCAACCTAGGGGCATTCTACCTCCAACCTATACCCCCAGACCTATTTGATTCATTTATTCAGAAACGGTCTCACTAAGTTGCTGAGGCTGGCTGCGAACCTATGATCTTCCTTTCTCAGCCTCCTAAGTACTGGGATTACAAGCGTGGGCCACCATGCTTGACTTCTAATTGTACTTTTAAAGGAATAAATACAGATACATAATTATCACTATAACGATATCCATGAAGTCATCCCCTTTTTATAAAGATGTATTTCATAACTGTAATTAATTTAAAAATCAGGGTTCTTTGTAGGAATATGCAGTTAGTATCATAAAATTTTAAAACCAAAACATGTCTTCACGTTTGCACTAAGATGGCCCTCATTATTCTAGTTACAAGAAGTATTACTCAGTTCAAAAACAGTAAGTCACTTCATACAAGGTACTCACTTAAAGTGTTAAGACATAACTGCTTTTTTAAATCAATGATATTATAAATATATACTATTCATTAAAGTTTTGTTTTACTTTTACATAAGCCATATCTTTAATCTGATAATAGACCCACAAAGTTAATACTGTATCCCATCTCTAGCAATTCAATTGTTCTATGTCCACCAACTTGAAAAGCTTAGGTTAAATTTTCCAAATACTCCATCAAAAGGATTTAAAAGATGTATTGACAAGACATTTTACCTCCTTCCCAATATCCAACAAGAAGTTACAGGTACATTCAATTGAATAAACAGCCTCTGAAGTTCGTTTATAAATACTATAGCTTTCAGAATTCATTTGTTCCAAATAGGCCACAACAGCTTCATGAATATTTGGATATTCCAAAGAAATAGGCATGTCCAAAGAAAGAACGAATAATGCTGCTGACATTGTCTCGGGTAAAATCTCGTTTGCCTTGACAAATTTAAAGAAAAAAAAAAAAAGAGTTAAGATTGTGTTTATTTGTTTAAAAATTTTTTCAAAAGAACATGGTAGACTATAATCTAGTCCACGTTCCTTTTCAGTAATTCTCTATCACAAAATCTGATTTTTCCAAAAGAAATACTATTTTCCAGCACACCATCTACACTCTACATTACTGCCCAGTGCAATTTTCTTCTGCCCAACATGTCTCAAATCCAAATATCAACTCTCTCAAAGCTCAGGATATTGAATACATTTGTCTTCTCTTCCCCAGAAGAACAGTCAGAACTACTCTCTAAGCTCTGTACTTTGTTTATACCTCAGTAGAAGCTGAAGTAAGGCATAAGACCTTTTTCTCTATGTAACTGCACACAAATTTCCACAAGAATCCAATTAAATCCAGAGGACAAAAATACTTCTCCCTCCCTTAAATACAGGAATACATACTAACTACATATTAAATTGAATAGCACTAAGCCAGGCACAATGATACAAGCATGTAATCCCAGTACTTGGGAAGCTGAGACAGGAGGATCAAAGGCACAGGGCCAACCTCAGCAACTTAGGGAGATCCTATTTCAAAATGAAAATAAAAATTAAAAAGAAAAAGAAAAAGAGCTGGGGGTGTAGTTCAGAAGTAGGACCCAAATAAGTTCAATGCCTAGTGTCTCCCCACACAAATTTTTTAATAACACTAAAATTTAAGTGTAACTATAGATTGATTTAAACAAAAATTGGCTTTTGGTTTTGTCTTTAATGGGGATAGAGAAAGTCTAGCATATTTAAAATAGTTCTAGTCAAAATTTGGCTCGATTAGATTATATTAGAAACATTTTAAACCTAAATCAATGGATTTAAAACTAAAACAACTATTTTGAATGCTTCTAGATTTGTAATAAAATTCTAAACACTGAAGAATTGAAAAGCCAGTATTCAGAGATCATTTGGCAAGGCTCACTATAATGACTGAAAATGCTGTCTTTACTAAAAGTGGGTTGGATCATGATTTAGCTTATGAATGACATATTTTTCCGACATCTCGAATATATATTTAGCATGTAGCAACTCAAAAAAAAAAGAAAAAGAAAGAAAAAACAATTGAAAGGTAAAAAGCTTCAAATTCCACTTCAATTGTTGATAGGTTAACAACAGGCAGAGGGCAGCATAACCTTATATTTATATAAAACTGAAGAAATTCAAGAGCAATAGAATAGCATTTTTATTTAGATTTCAGTTTCAAAGTACTTGCTTAATTAACTAATCAAAGTAAATAACACCATTTATTTTAAATAACTTTAACTACAATCTCCTAAAATGATCAAAACTGTTCTCATGAAGTTCCAAGTTGTATATTTTGAAAAGCTACCAAAATTGTAGGTATTAATTTGTTTTAAAAAAAACAAAAATAATAAGAACTACCTTCAAAACTAAAATAACACAGAAAATTAACTTTATATTATTCTAGCACTAAACCAAATCAAACTACAATAAATTACTTCTATCAATTCTTGCATAAATAAGCATACAGATGAACAAAATACAAAGTCCATAAATAAACTCTATGATACATTTAGTAGGATATATGTTTTCCATTAAGACTTCAATCTATAAATTAATCATGTGTAATATTTATTAAGTGGTTATATCAACAAATTTTCAGTTATATATTATTCTATAAAAAAGACATCCACATTTTATATGTAATTCTGGTCTTATATAACTGAAATTCCCCCACTTTTAATGCTTACACCTTCGAAAATTATTACTCTTCAAAATAGAAAATAATCAGAAACATAACAAGTAATGAATAAAAATTAAAATTAACAAAAGTGATGTTATTTACCACAAAGCAAAATACTATATTTAAAATGTATATTTTATTCTTGTTTTCCAGTATGACCTTGTAATATAGTACATATGTAAGTGCTACTAGAAAATAGAATTTGGACTACATGTTCTACTAATTCTAGGGGACAAAACTGTGAATGGTTAAAAACTAAGAGCAACAAGGCATAGGAAATAGTTCTCTAGTTGTCATCATTTCTCCTAGACCTTCATTTAGGAGGGCCATACCTTTCGTTTTGCAATAAGTACACTAAAACACTTGTACATGAATCATTTGAGATTCGTTTGAGATATTTTACCATAAACATTCAAATTCTAATAGCTTCACATTTTAAATTATAGTCATTAAGTCTTAACAGAAACATATATATTTATAAAAATCACTTTGTGGGGGGGAGCAGGGGTACTGAGGATTGAACCGAGGGGTTTCTACCTCTGAGCTATGACGCCAGCCCTTTTTTTTTTTATTTTAAAACAGGGTCTGTGTTGCTGAGCATCTCACTAAATTGCTAAACCTGTTATCCTCCTGTTCAACCTCCCAAGTAGTGAGATTACAGGTGTGCATCTCCATCCTGGTGCATTCTCAGTCTTTGACCCAGTAATGCTACTAAGAACTTAAGAATCCAAAATATGGGTAAATATGTATGTGTAGATATTTAGCAATGTGTTATTTATTAAAATACTTTAAAAACTTAATGTTTAATTTCTAGAAGAATGTTGTGAAAAGTGTGGAACAGTAAAATATTAGTATCCACTAAAATTTCTGAAGTGCCTAAGTAAATGGAATGTGTATACTAAATAATAAATGGCTTTAAAAGAAATACTTTTACAAATGCTATCAATTTGAGCCAGGCCTGGTGGTGCACACTTGTAATCCCAGTACTTGGGAGGCTGAGACAGGAGGATCCCAGGTTCGAGGACAGACTCAGGAAGTAGTGAAACTCTCATCAACCTAGCCAGACCCTGTTTCCAAATAAGAAATAAAATCAGGCTGGGGATGGAGCTCAAAAGTAGAATGCCTCTGGGTTCAATCCTCAGTACCACAAGAAAATAATGATAATAATAAATGCTGTCTTGATTTTTTTTTTTTTTAAGATGTTGGGTATGCTACGCAAGTATTCTACCACTGAGCTACATCCAGTCCTTCGATTTTATTTTAAAGAAAAGAGAGGCCTCAAAACTAATTTGAAATTACAAAGTGAATTTTATTCTTCTTTGTATATTAAAGATGCTTTTCTAAATGAACATTTCGTTTTCTGGATACAAGTTTAAAATTAAAAGACCAATGCTTAAGGAAAAAAAGAGTTGAGTAAGACAGAAAAGTTAAAAAAAAAAAAAAAAAAGTACTGTAATAACAATTAGCACAAAAGAAAGGTTATTGTTCCCAAGGGCAGAAAAGCAGCTAACTAACGGAACATGTTAATAAAAAATAGAACTTTCAGAAGACCCATCAAAATGTGAATTCATATAATAAGTAACCCAAACTATTCATATAGTTTGGACACTAAAAGAAATTACCAGACACTATTAACTAGATGAGTCAAACAAACATCAGGATATTCAATATTACCAGGCATATATTTCCTGAAATTCTTTTGGCAAGTTGCCAAAACAAAAATATTAAGCTGTTAGTAGAAAGGCAGTAAAGAAAGCCTTCAAAAAAAAAAAAAAAAACATGTCTTCAAATTAAAAAAAAAAAAAAATTACCTAAATGACTCAAATAGAGTAAGCATGGGGGCACACACTTCTAATCCTAGTACTTGGGAGGCAGTGACAGGAGGATCGCAGATTCAAGGCCAATCTCAGCAACTTAGTGAGGTCCTCTGCAACTTAGTGCAATTCTGTTTCAATATGAAAAATAAAATAGGGCTGGGGGTGTAGCTCAGAGCTAGAATGCCCCTGGGTTTGATCCCCAGTATCCAAAAATAAAATAAAATACAGGATACACTATAAATATATATAAAGAATGACAAATACAAGAGATAGGACGGTCCTAAGAAACTAACTCGATCAACACGTAGAAACTAAAACACTGCTGACACTGTTTTTAATTGATGAAACAAGTGAGTTACACGACATTAACAAATGCTAACTAGGAAATAATCTCCTAACATAGCTGCAAACTATTGTTTTATTACATGTGTCAAAGAACTTGGAAAGTGGTAAATGAGTAAAGAACTCTACCTAGCTGTAGAGAAGCTTCAGCTGACCTTGACATGAACAGTAAGAACCAAGATACTCCCTTGCAGACATGAGATCAGTAGGCTCTCAATGACCTCCATTCAATTAAATATGTCAAGTACATCAACTATATATGTATGTGCAGCATGCATATGTGTGTGTCTGTTTCTCTCTCATATACATACATATACATCACACTATATGCTGAACGGAGGTAGGCATAATAGTGAAAAATGTATTCGTATAGGAGATATGATCCCTGCCATCCATGTAATCCCAAAGGTATTAAAGAAATGAAACTAGGTAAGTGAAACATACACATGTATATATTAGAAAAGATCAAGTCTTGTCTTTTACAGAAGACTAAGTTCTATGAGGCCAAATCTAACTTACTCAGTTTTACTCTCAGCATCTAACACTGCTAGTCCAGTCCACTACAAGCAATCCATTAAATGTTCGTTGAATGAACAAGGGAAGGAATAAACACATGTAAAAATTAAAATAAAACATATGCAATAAAAGCAATCACTAGATTAAAAATAATTTTCTATTAGGTGATCTCTCAAAACTGTTCAAAATGTTACCCATTTCTCAAATTCTACATTTCAAATCATTGTATATACTTCTTATAGTGAAAATGGTCTAAAGCAGAACACCTTTTTTTGCAGTACTAGGGATTGAACCCAGGTACATTCTACCTCTAGGCTACATCCTCAGCTCTTTTTATTTTTTGTTTTGAAACAAGGGTTTCCCTAGGTTGCGGAGGATATCCTCAAACCTGCAAGCCTCCTGCCTCAGCCTCCCAAGTACTGGTATTCCAGGTGTGCACGACTGAATCATAAAGCTAAACACGTTGGCACCATGCATGATATGCTCAAAAGCATTGGCAGCAGAGCATTATTTACAATATCCTGTGAGCTGCAAGTCCCCAGCATTGCCACCTCACCTTTTCCACAGGGAGAAGCGTTTGTAACAGTCGAACTGCTAACAAGGAGATGCTGACAAAGGCCGTCCTGTGGTGGACCTGCATCACCTCTGGGTGTTCCAAACCAACACTGCTTTTGTGGTAACACATGGTTTCTCCAAGGGACCCCAACACCAGGAGCAGTTTCTCTTTCTGGAAACATTTGAACAACATGAAACTGAGGAAAACCACCAATTGGAGGGTCAGTGTGCAAATGTCACTGAGAACAGATTAAAACTTTATCATTAAATAGCAAAGCAAACCACAACAAAAATATATTCCTTTCGATGAAAGTAACCAAGGAGAAACCCCAGTGGAGTGATGGAGGGGGGTTATGGAAGGGAGATTTGATGAAGGAACACTTCAGCTGACTCGAGGTATATGTACAAAATTACCATTGCCAATCTCCATACCATGTTCAGGGAAGGGAAGGGACGGGTGGGAGCCAGGGGAAAACTCACCAAGCGCTGTGTGCACGGTATGTCTCTATCACTCTGAACTACATTATGATGTATGTTTATAACACACCAATAAGAAAATTAAAAATAAATGAAACATCAAAAAAAGAAAAGACCCTTGTAATCCCAGCATTCGGGAGGCTGAGACCCGAGGATCTGGGTTCTCAGCCAGCCTCAGCTACCTAGTGAGGCACTCCGCGACTGAGTGAGACCCGATTTCAAAATAAAGAAAAAAAAATAGGGCTGGGGGTATAGCTCGGAGGTAGAATGCCCCTGAGTTCAATCCCCAATACCGCAAAAAAAAAAAAAAAGAAAAGAACCAATATCTGCCAAGACAATAAAGAAGCACAAAATAAAGAAAAAGGTAAAGCTTTAGTAGACTTCACTTACAGGTCATAAAAATAAAAGACAAAATATATCCTGAATATGCTGATGTGTCCCCCATAAATGAGCCAGTAAAAGGACAGACCCAGTAAGATAGTACATTAGAACAATAACAACAAGCATGTCCTCAATTTTCCCTTGAAATTACAATACATGACAATAAAAATGGGAGTTGCCCTGCACACTAGGAGCAAAAGTCAGCTCAGGGCAGGTCTGTTGGGAATTTAGAAGCAAGGAGTCATAAAGAAGGAGAAAAGACATCTTGCCAATGGCACTGCAATGACAGGAGTGACACAGAGAAGAAATGCAAAGCTGGACAGAGGACAGACCAGGAGTCTGGGGATGTGTGACACAGGGCCAAGCCCGAGTTACTCCTGAATCTGACTTACCACGTGAATAAGGACGACACAGACACGAGTCCAGGTCAGGGGGTAAGCTGATTCTAGGTCAACCTAATTTTTACAAGTTCTTAATAATAGATTTTCAGTTTTAACAAAAATAATAATATTGATGAAAACCTATTCTTCTCTTCCTTGCTTTAAGGTGGAATAAAAATATTCTATTTTAGAGAGAAAAACATATTTTTCTATGCTTAACCAAGCTGAATTACAGAGTACCAGACATGACTGAACTATTTGGGAAAACCTAGAAATTAGATAAGACATCCTCAAGTATTTAATTTCTGAATTAATAAAAACACATTATTTATTCCCTTAGTGACTAAAAAAAAAAATACTGCTTTCCTCTTAGTATTATCAAAAGCAGGGGTATTAAGAAATTTTACTTCTTTGCTTCTTTTAATAAATAACCAAAGGAAAGAGATCCCCCCAGGAGGCATTTATTCTTTTTAAACACTGAAATTCAATGTAATTTCAAGCAGTAATGTTTAATTTAGCATTTCTAACATACCAATTGGCACTAGTACAACAGATTTAACCTTTAAAGTAAAAATAATTCATTGAATCATAAAAGATCAGCAGCCAAAAGTTGAAAGTGAATGACTAACTTTTACAGATAAATGTTTTGGCCAAGAAAATTCAAGTTAATTTAAGAAGCAACTGATAAAGCGTTCCTCACACTTCCAAGGAAAAATTCACTTGATGAAAACCTTCAATATGTGAATATCTCCTAAAGTACTACAAAATAGTGTGATAACCTTAAAGACGAAAGAAAAACCAAGATTAAGAACTATTATCAGAAACTGGGGGACTTAAAATGTATAACACTTTATTATAAAATATGTAATTTCTCTTTTCAGGAAGTCTGTGTTATGAAAAGCTAAAAGTTTGAGTTTTGCCACACACACCTGGTACTATACTTTGGATGCTGAATGTCGCCCAAGGTCCATGTATCAAAGGCTTAGACCCTTGGACCCAGAGTGGTACTTCTGGGAGGTGTGTGGACCTTTAAGATGTGAGGACTACTGGGAGGTTCCTAAGTCTCTGGGGATGGGCCCTTGAAGGGGACTGTGGGGTCCCAGCCTCTTCCTCTTGCTTTTTTGCTTCCTGGCAGTTTGCTGTGCCACACTGGCCACTGCTGCTATCAGATAAGACCAGGAGACCCCCAAAGCAAAGGGGGTACCCGATCTTGGACTGGAACCTCCAAAATAACCCTTTTCTCTTTATATGTGAATTATACCAGGTATTTCCTTATAATAACAGAAAACTGACTAATACACATGGGTACTGGTACCAAGTAAACATTTGTGTTACCTGTTATTTAATTTTACTTATTTTTATTATCTAACCTCTATTCACAAGGATTCCAGATAGCCTGCCACAAAGTTTATTAAACACAGACAAAGCAAGATGAAAATAATGCAAAGAAAAAGAAAAATTGGTAACTATAAGAATAGATATATATTTTTGTGACTAACAAATTTGTATTCTACTTCCCTGATGAGGTAAGCCAAATGACAGGAAGGTAGCAAAGGAAAGAAAGACAGAACAGACATTAACCAATTTACATTAACAGAAGAATATCGATCTTTCAAGGGAGGCAAGCTTACCAGAAAAAAAAAAATTTCAAAGTAAAAGATACAAAATGACAAAGGATTTATGACTCAGAGAAATGTCAAAACCCTGGTCTCCAGTTACATAGAAACATAATCTGATAGTGCATAGACTTCTTAAATACAATGTTGTAATACAACATACCTGAAGCTACTGTGTATGTATTGGTTACTCATGCAAAATATTACCTACTGTAATAGTCTGGATTGATACTTTCCCCCAAGACCTCATGGAGAGTAGGCAGCCATGTTGGATGTGGGGCTTGGTTGAGGGGGGGCCTTGAGAGTGTGGCTTTATATATGCTTTCTCCTCCCCCTGAGCTCGTGGGCTTCCAATTTCCATGATGTGAGAGTAGAGATATCTCTCTCTCTCTCTCTCTCTCTCTCTCTCTGATGTGAGAGTAGAAATATCTCTCTCTCTCTCTCTCTCTCTCTCTCTCTCTCTTTCTTTCTCTCGTTGTGTGGTCAGTTGTTTTGGGTCCCAGCAGTGAGGATGCGAGCACCTACCAAAAAAACACTTCTTGCAAAAAATACATAAAATATAATGTCATACTTCATATTACATTATCATCCCTACTGAAGTAAAAACAGCAAAGAACCAGGCATCCTCTGATCTCTGCACAGCATGAATGGTTTTTCTTAGGTTGATCTAGAATTTACACTGTAGCTAATTGTACATTTAAGTCCCCGACAACTTACAGGTAAGCCTTACAGATAACTTTTGAGTTACAGGCAACTCAAAATTAATCATAAAGATAAATGTAAAACCTAAAATAGTAATTCTAAAAGAAAACATAGGAAAAAATCTTCATATTTCAGGTTAGGCAAACCTCTTACATACCACATCCAAAGCATAAACCACAAAAGAAAAACTAAGAAACTGAAACCTATCAAAACTAGGAACTTCTGTTACTCAAAAAATGATCATCTCAACAGACACAGAAAGCTATGTCACAAAACCCAACACTAATTCATGATAAAAACACTCAACAAACCAGGCATTAACTCAACTTTACACAGGCATCTACATAGTATTAGAACTAGTATAATATTTAATGGTGAAAGACTGGAGCCAGGCGTGGTGGCGCACGCTTGTAATCCCAGCATTTGGGAGGCTGAGACCGGAGAATCCGGGTTCGCGGCCAGCCTCAGCTACCTAGTGAGGCACTCCGCAACTTAGTGAGACTCGGTTTCAAATTAAAGAATAAAAAATAGGGCTGGGGGTATAGCTTGGAGGTAGAATGCCTCTGAGTTCAATCCCCAGTACCGCAAAAAAGAAAGAAAGAAAGAAAGAAAGACTGGATACCTGCCCTCTAAGATCAGGAACACGGGTCTCATCACATCTATTCACACTGTACACAGGATTCTAGCCAGCACAATGAAGTAACAAAAGCATTTACAGGGCATCCACATTAAATAGAAAAAATAAAGCTGCCTTTACTCACAGATAACATGAGCCTAAAACTATTTTAAGTCACACATAACCTGATTTTATAGCTAGAAAGTCCTAAGGAGTCCACCAAAACAAAAACTGCCAGAATTCATAACCTAAGCAAAGTCAAAGGATGAAATCAATACACAAAATACAATTGTATTTCTATATACTAAAATGAATAATCCAAAGAAATAATTAAAAGAAGCATTGTTCACAATGGTATTAAAAGGAAAAAAAAGCTAGGTGAGTTAACACATGCCTGTAATCCCAGTATTTGTAAGGCTGAGAAAGGAAGATCACAGGTTTGCACCAGCCTCATCAACTTTTCAAGACCCTTAGCAACTTAGCTCAGAGGTAGAATGCCTTTAGGTCCAATTCCCAGTAACATACAAAAATAAATAAATAAAATATTTATGAATAAGTACAAGTTCATAAAAATTAACAAATGAATAAAGATTTTACATATCCAAAAAAAGTTATCATTAGTAAAGAATATATTGATTGATTTATTTATTTTGCAGTACTGGGGATGAAACCCAGGGGCATTCTACCTCTGAGCTACACCCTCAGTCCTATTTTTTATTCTATATTTTGAAACAAGTCTCTTTAAGTTGCAGAAAGCCTCACTGAGAAGCTGAGGCTGGCCGAGAACCTACTATCCTCCTGTCTCTGCCTCCCAAGTACTAAGATTATAAGCATGTGCCACTACAACAGACCTTAAACAACACTAAAAAACAACAACAACAACAACAACAACAAAAAATCTACCAACATCACTACCATCAAATAAATAGGAACCAAAAAAATTCAATTTATTTTAAACTGTCAATGTCCTAATATATAACTTGCTCTTAGAAATCAAGAAAAAGAAAAAAAAAATCAATGACTCAAGAGAAAATGGAGAAAGGCCTGAAGAGTATACAAGGTTAAATAGAGTCAAAGACTCTCAAAATTATGCTCATCCTTACTCACGGGGAAATGTAACTTCTCTACTGGCAGGCAATGTTTCCCTTATCAGAATGGCAAAATCTGCAGTTTGACTTTACCCTCTGTAGCTGGCACTGTGGGAGAGAATGCATCCTAATACACTGCTGAAGGATGAATGAGCGGTGAATCATTCATGAATGAATGATGGGGAATCGCACCATACCTACAACTGGAAACATGCTTGCTTTTCAAAGCAGCAATCTCATGGATAAATGTGCCTCAGAGACACACTTGTGCAAGTACGAGATGACATAAGCACTTTATTCATTATAACAATTTGTACGTTCATGTATGTCCATCACTGTATAAATAAATACACAACGAAGCGCTTACAACATATAAAACAGAATGCAAAAGCTCTCCACATACAGATACAGAATAATCTCCATACCTACCATGCTACTTATCTAAGACGGTTTGAGGGGTTTTTGGGGGATAATATTTTTGGGGGCGGTGGCTGGGGGATTTTTTTGGGGGGGGGGGTACTAGGATTTGAACCCAAGTATACTCTACCTCCAAACTATAACCTTAGCCCTTTTATTTTGAAACAAGTTCTCACTAAGTTGCTGAGGCTGGTCTTGGTCTCAAACCTGCAATACTCCTGCCTCAGCCTCCCAAGTACTGGGATTACAGGCATGTGCCACAGTGCCCAACTCCATGATATATTTTTAAATTATAAAAGAACCCTAGATAAGCAAAGAAATTGACTTAACTGAAGGTGATGGATGAGGGAGGGGCACCCTAATGCACATGATGTACTTTCACAAATATATCAAAGTCAATCAATAAACTGAACTTAAGAAAGAGGGAGTGGGGTGGGAATTGGGGAAGGGGTTAAATGAGAAATGTGTGCATATATGCCTTTATCAGCTTGTACCTAACAAAGATGTATGACTACAATGCACCAATTAATAAAAAATAAAATAAAAAAAAAGTTATACAAGCAAATATATTTAATATTCTAACTATTATGTAAGTTTTAAGAGGTGGGTAATAATCTAACTGCTTCTTTCCTTATATTTACAAAGAGGTGAATAAAAATAGAAAGGACTATCCATAACCAGGTGTGGTGGCACATGCCTGTAACTTTAGTACTTGGGAGGCTGAAACAGGAGGGTGCATATTTGTGGTTGGCCTCAGGAACTTACAGAGGCCCTCTGCAACTTTGTGAGAACATGTTTCAAAATAAAAAATAAAATACGCCTTGGGGTGGGCCTCAGAAGAAGAATGTCCCTGAGTTCAATCCCCAGTACCACAAAAAAGAAAAGAAAGGATAAGCCAGAAAATAAAATTAAAATGGCTACCAATACAGAAAATGTCTTAAATACCAGACAACAGGGAGAAATCATTGAACTACATTTTTATGAAGAGAAAATAACTCCCCAAAGTAGAAACAAAACGAAACAACTCTAACTGCTTGCTGAAATTATAACAGAGAAAATAATTCTCTCAAGTGGTAGTAAGGCACAACATCTTGACTGTATCACTACTGAGATTTCGTAGGTCAAAAAGAACTGCGGGGAAATCTTGAACTTTATTAGCGTTGCTCACAGTAATATTGATATCGCTATTGTGAAACCACTTTATGTATGCTAAAGGTTAAATCCAATAAGAAACTGTTTTGATATTACGAGGATCTAAAAAATGAACTCATGATTTTTTTAAATTATATATTTCCCAGTTCTTTTACTGACAGAGAAGAATGACATTACAGTAGCTAGAAACATTCCACGCTTGTTATTGGCCTTGACAGATCTTTTCCCCTTAAAAATAACCAGAACCTCTGGAGAACTGACCTAGGCTGAATTATGTACAAATAAGCCCAGTGTACACTGTGTCAGAAAGAAAAAGAGCTTTCAAAGACTAATAAAGCCCAGTGGGGTGACACACTCCCATAAGCCTGGTACTTGGGGGCTGGGACAGAAGGATCACAGATTCTGGACCAGCCTCAGCAACTTAGGAAGGCCCTCAGCAACACAGTGATACCCTGTTTCAAAATAAAAAAACAAAATAGGGCTGGGGGTGTAGCTCAAAAGTACAACACCCTTGGATTCAATTCCAAGTACCACAAAAAAAGAAAAAAGACTCGTAAGATAATGAAACCAGATTAAGAGAATCAAAATTAAATTTAAAATTATTAATTATTACCTATATCCCAAAAAACATGTATTCTCACCATATTTATAGCAAAAAGGCTGCTGTCATCCCAGATATCAGCTGAAATGGCTTCACCAGTAAGTACCATATCCTCTGCAAGCAATTCCAAAACTCTTATTATGATTTGTCTACTACCTAGAAATACAAATAGGAGAAAGGTAAGGGGGGAAAGTTACTTGATTTTCAAATGTCAACTGAATATTCGAGTTAGTCATGCCCCCAAATTTCTTTCTCCCTTTTCAATTTTTTTTTTTTTTTTTAGAACTGTTAACAGAGATGAATAGAGAAGTCACAATCAACAACCACCCTTAAGGATTTCTGTTCCAATCATAATACTTCTTGACTTCAACAAATCAAATGTGCTCATAAGGGAGAAACGTAAGAAGAGAGTAATAGTAATTTAACTAAAAACACTGTGAGATAACTTCTGAAGCTCAGAGAACATCCATGTTAGATATAATATGTGACAAAGCAGCAAGCAAGTTTGGAAAACGCAGTGACTTCTGTTGAGTGGTAGCAGGCCTAAGCTTTGCCACAGAGTACTACGTTTCCAATCAGGAGTTGCCTGGGAAACTAAGCTGAGACGAGAGCAGGTAAAGGAATGAATATCCGCGCTGGCATTTGCTGAAGAAACTTCGAGAAATTCCATCTGTACCCAGCTTCAACTCCAAAAAACTCCAAAGGAAACACCCACCAGAACACTCTCCT
Organism: Graphiurus murinus; assembly: GCA_004027655.1. Taxonomy (NCBI): domain Eukaryota; kingdom Metazoa; phylum Chordata; class Mammalia; order Rodentia; family Gliridae; genus Graphiurus; species Graphiurus murinus. The sequence goes on along the minus strand of PVLC010003896.1, from coordinate 64,005 downwards.
TTCTTCACCAAGTCAGAAAAACAAAGGAATCTTACTTTTCATAATCATATGTGAGGTGAGTTTTCAAGTTAGACGTTCTTATCCCACATCCTAAAGATTAATTTCTAGTGAATAAAAGTAAAACAAATTACCAGATCTCAAGGATCTAGATTAATTTTTTTCATTAAAACAGCTGGAGCAAGTTCTCCTAGAAATCTCTTATGATCCTGAACAATTACAAATTATGCGATAATTTACCACAAAAGGGCAAGAGAATATTTAGAAAATTTATGTACCAAGATAATAGCTTTATAATTATCAATCTGACTTTTTATGGCAAAAGGTTAAATGTAAAAGCATTAGATCTAAAATTATTTTCCTCAGCATACCTGGCAGATAAACAAAAATACTTCATGATCCCAAAGTTCAGATATTCCTTCATTTCCCATTATTAGCTTATGAAACAATATGCAGTCACAACTGCATATTGGCAGCAGTTATTCGCTCAGTGAGAATTGAGTATATGGTGCTCAGTTAATAAAAACCTCCCAGGGGCAGTGGCACACACTTGTCATGCCGGTATTTGGGAGGCTGAGATAGGAAGATGGAAAGCCCAGCGTGGTGGCACATACCTGTAATCCCAGTACTTGGGAGGCTGAGACAGGAGGATCACAAATTCAAGAACAGCCTCCACAACATAGGGAGACTCTCAGCAACCTACTGAGATACTGTTTCAAAACAAAAAATAAAAAGGGCTAGGTGTGTAGCTCAGAAAAAGACCTCCTCTGGGTTCAATCCCCAGTACCACAAAGATAAGTAAAATAGCAATATGGTGGAAGCCTATGCCAATTAAATATCCACAAATGGAAAAGGCTATTACATCTGAATTGCACTCCATTGCATCCACACTTAATTAAAAATAAGAAAGACCTTATTACTAGTAGAACAGTGGGACAGAATGGGGGGAGCAAAGTGGGGAAAGGAAAAAAGGAGGACTGAAGAAGGGAACAGTTGAAATAATGCTAAAAAATATGAAGTTATGGCTACCAATCTCACTGCCCTGTGTGGGAGGGCGGAGGGGCAGCAGGATGGGGAGGGGCAGGAAATGCACCAAGTGTTGTGTACATGGACATCTGTAGCACTGTGAATCTCATGATGATCTATAATTACAATGAGATAGTAAAAGGTAAAAAAAATAATTTATTAAATTCTTAAATCGTATCTCCCAAAGGTCGTAACATAGAAGAAAGAAAAAGTCTGGGGGGGGGGAAAAAAAAACCCACCACCAAACAGACATAAATTGTGTAAGAACTGGGATTTCAAAACAACTAACCTGTCCTTAAGAGAGGAACTGCTGATTCCAGAATGGAGATGCAGAACTGGGGAAGACTGAGCTGCTGGAATTGTAGTTCCAACGTGTCCTCAGTTTCCAGCTCTGGCAGATCTATGTGCCCCATATCCAAAGGTGAATGGACAGATATCCTAGAGTTCACATGAGCATGACCGCTACTTCCACTATAAAATAAACAAACGATAAGCCTTAACTATGGCAACCTAGAACGTGCAAGGCTCTGGGTTTGATCCCCAGCACCACAAAATTAAAAACTATAATGAAGCCAAAAATGTATTTATATCTTGCTTTTCAAATTGCCGATCATGAAAGATGTCAACTTTGTTTTAGTAACAATCAACATTAGCACTGATAAACCATCATTTCTAAAAGAAAACAAGCAGATTTACAGAAAAGCTCTTATGTAATCAACTTGTAAAGCCAAAACTAAATAATTTGTATAGTTCTTAGATTTTTCTGTGATTTTCACCAAATGTTCTATATAAGCTAATGTTACCAACTGGAGAATGTTCCCAGAAAAACATTACGGGAAATGGATTACTTTATTTAGTACATTCAACATCATATGATGATTTTAAAAATGCATCCAAGAAAAAAAATGGAACATTCCATCTTCCTTGGCTTTCTTCATTAAAAAATACTTACCAGGGGTCCTAAAATTTTAACTTTTGATGTTATCCATGACTGAAGCTGAATCACGGAAGTACACAAATGCTATTTAACATATTAAACTCCCAAATAGTATATCCTGTTTTGTCAATTCTTCAATATCAAGAGTCTAAGCACCCAAAATATGGAAGTGACCCAGGCTTCTCTCAGTCTCTGAAAGGCCCCATGCAGAAGTTCTTCACTCAAGAAAACAAACTTATAAGCACAGATCACAATAAAGAATGAGGCAGAAAGATATTTATAAGGGTAAAGAGAAAAATCATAAATAATCAACCAACTACAAAATAAAGATTAAGCGTGATGTGTTGCACTTCTGCAATCCCAGTAATTGGGATGATAAGACGGAAGAATTGTTTGAGGCCAGCACACAGTAATTTACCGAGTTGCAAAATAAAAAATAAAGAGCTGAGGGTGTAGCTCAGTGGTAGAGAACCTAAGGGCTCAATCCCTAATACCACTAAAATCAACAACAACAAAACTCCAAAATAAGGACTAAAGGCACAGCCTCTCCCATCCTATGATGCAGCCTTAGATCTGCTCTTTACTAACTGTAGTGCTCTCCGCCTCTCTAAAAATCAGGTTTTTCTGTAAAATCATGGTAATAATAATAATTATGTTATTAAGATGACTAAGGGAGCCCATGTGTGCAAAGCATGCCTGAATCTGTCAGCTTGCAGAGGTGATAGCGGTATCACAAACAATCACACCAAAAAACAGATGTTCATCTTAATGAACATTTTTTAGAATAATACTAAAGGAGAAACTAGTGTTTTTAAGATGCATGGAACCTAGGATAAAGCAACATGCAAACAACATGCAACCTCTTTAGAAAAATTGGATACAGGAAAGAAATCTGTATCTATAGAAAACAAATAAATAAGATACACAAATGATGGAACTTGAAAGAGTCCTCATTTAGTAAAAATATTCTCCAATCATCCCTTTAGTAAACAGTAACGCATTTAAATTATTAGACTTACCAAACTGCTTAAAAATGTCAAAAATGAATCTGTCATTTAAGGCCATACTTTTTTTAACTAGATCAGATTCTATTCATAGCTGGTAAAAACAACTTGGTAGAACAGAATCATCTTTTTTTTTTTTTCTTTCTTTCTTTCAGTACTGGGGATTGAACCAAGAGGACTCTATCACTGAGCTACATCCCCAGCTTTTCTTTATTTATTATTTTGAGATAAAATCTCACTAGGTTGCTGAGGATGGCCTGGAATTTAAAATCTTCCTGCCTCGACCTCCCCAGTAGCTGTGATTACAGGTGTGTGCCACTATGCCCAGCACATCATGTAGTTCAACATGTAGAACACAGAATCCAAGTACTATTTTGTGAACACATTGTTTAGGTGGGCACACACGCACACACATACATATACGTACATATAGCAGAGCATTTGAGCACTGAGTGCTGAGTTACAATATAATATTTATTTATCCTCACTGTGGATCACAGTAAAAAAATAAAAAAATGTATGAAAACCAGTTGCTTAATACAAGGCCTCTACCTGGGATAACGTTTCAAAATAGAAGAGAAAGAAGCATCATCTCCCTGTGAAATCAAAACACACGAGTTAACGAAACTCTTCTAACTTCCAAAGGCACAGCACCAGTCACCTGGAAGACACTGCATCCCAATCCTGACCATCTCCTCTGGGTCTCTGGCCTGTGCGCCCAACCACAGAAGGCCGAGGGCTGCTGCTTCCCGGAGATGGATTCTGAGAATGATGAGGACCTCTCGCTTCATGACAATACGACAAAGAAGAATTTTGGGAAATTGTGTCTAGGAAAATAAATTTAAAAATAAAATTATCCCTCGGTAGAAACAGACTTCTGATTATGTAGTATGTATATGTAACCTTTAAAAAAAATTAACAAAATTAAGATAGTAGAAATGCCTCAACTGGAGTAAAAACAAAAGTAAAGATCAATCTTTTCTGAAAGTATTCCCTTAGCAATTATAGGTTTTTATCGAACTGTCCTGATTATATGGAATCTTCTAGCCAATGGTAGTCACTTACATTAAAGATCACAAAAGAAAACACTTGATCATATATTCCCCAGCTTAAAACTCTCCAAGAGCCATTTTCCACTTTTGGAAATAGATCATTCCAGACCCTTTGCCACAGCCTTCTTTTAAACTATATTCCCTACTTCCCCAAATAAACCTCTTATGTTCCCCTAAAAAAAAAAAAAAAAATCTCCAAGATCCCCTATCTCACACTTGTAATTCCAGTATTTGGAAGGCTGAGACAGGAGGATTGCAGGCTTGTGGCCAGCCTCAGCTATTTAATGAGTCCCTCTCCAACTTACTGAGACCCTGTTTCAAAATAAAGAATAAAAAATAGGGCTGGGAGTGCAGCTCAGAGGTAGAATACCCCTAAGTTCAATTCTCAGTACCAAAAAAAAAAAACAACCTACCTCAAACCATACACAAAAATTACATCAAAATGTGTGAATAATCTCCCAATAATCTACAAGTAAGAATTATAACCATAATGCTCTTAAAAGAAAATAAATGTAAATCTTCCCTGGATTTAGAAATTAATTCTTAGATATGTTGTCAAAAGCACAACCAATCAAGCAAAAACAGATACATTGAACTTCATCAATATTAAAAACTTTGATGCATCAAAGGACATTATGAAGAAGTGTAAACACAAATCGCACAATGGGAAAATACGCATGCACATCTTATATCTCATAAGGGTTTAATATTAAGAATATATAAACAACTCCTAAAACTCAACAGTAAAGAGACAAACCAATTGAAAACTGGGCAAAGGACTTTAATAGCTACTTCCCCAAAGATATACAAATGGATAATAAGCATGTGAAAAATCACAGGGAATCATTAGTCATTAATCATTAGTCTTTAGGGAAAGGCAAATCAAAACCATACTGACATACCACTTCACACCTAGTAGGTGGCTATGATAAAAAGAAAACAGCAAGTGTTAGTGAGGATGGCCGCTACACTGGATGCTTCATACATTCCTGGTGAGAATGCAAAGTTGTGCAGCTGCTCTGTAAAATAGTTTGGCAGTTCTTCAAAATGCTAACAAGAACTACCATAGGATCTGGCAGTATCACTCCTGGATACACACTCAAAAGTCCTCAAAGATGGGTGCCGTGGTGCTCACCTGTAGCCTGTCCACTTTGGAGACTGAGCCAGGAGGACCACAGGTACAAGGTCAGTCTCAGCAACTTAGCCAGAACCCCAGCAACTTAGTTTCAAAATAAAAAGGGCTGGATATATGTCTCAGAGGTAGAATGCCCCTGGGTTAAATCCTCAGTAGAAAAAAATAAGACTCAAACAGAGTTATGTATGCCAATATCCACTGAAGCATTATTCACAATACCAAAAGGCAGATACAAGAATAAACAAATTGTGGTATATGGACAATGCAATATTATTCAGCCATGTAAAGAAATAAGATTCAGATACATGCTACAATGTAGATAAAGCCTGAAAACATTATAAGCAAAATAAGTCAGACACAAGAGAACAAATACTGTATGATCTCACATATATTAGACACCTAGAATAGACAGATTCAGAGAGAAAAAGGAAATTAGAGATTACCAGGGGATTTAGGGAACGGGGAAATGGGGAATTATTACTTAATGATTATAGAGTTTCTATTTAGGGTAAGGGAAAAAATAACCCTAAGAGCTTCTTATTATACTTAAAGAAAATATAAAATCTTTACTAAAGCCTACATATTCAATAGACTCTGGCCCCAATTAGGTCTTGATCTCACCCCATCCCCTTGCCCGCTGTGTACTCTTCTCTGCTCACGTAGACCTTGCTGCCTGGAGGCCCCTGGCCTTCCCTGAGTACTCTCCCTACAAGCCCTCCAAGGCACCTTGTCTAAAGGCTTTCCCTGACCATCCTGTCTAAAGGAAGCCCTGTATCCCTGGTCATGTCCTGATACATATTTCCCCCCCCCCCCCCTTTAGAGCACTTTTCCTTATCTGAAACAAACCTGAAATCTCTATCTTTCCCCAACTGTCTAAAATACAAGTTCATAAGGACTGGAGTTAAGCTGGGCTTGGTGGCACATGCTTTTAATCCCAGTACTTGGAAGGCTGAGTGAAACAGGAGGATTGCAGGTCTGCGGCCAGCCTCAACGTCTTAGAGAGGCCCTCCACAATTAGCAAGACCCTGTTTCAAAATAAGGAATAAAAAACAGGGCTGGGGGTGTAGCTTAGAGGTAGAATTCCCCTCGGATCAATCCCCAATACCGCAAAAACATAAAAATAAAATAAAAAATAAGAACTGGGGTTTTAACTGATCAGTGTTAGACCTTCCCAGAGGCTAGAGATCAGCAGGCATATAGTAGGTCATAAATAAATATTAAATATATGAATAAGTATGCAGAGACACCAACTATTTTTGTCAATATGAAAACTCCTCTTCTTCTGAGGCATGGCGTACTCAGAAGCGCCCTGTCATCAGTCATGTGCAGAATGCAGGACCTCAAGCCAGGCGTGGTGGCGCACGCTTGTAATCCCAGCATTCGGGAGGCTGAGACTGGAGGATCCGGGTTCGAGGCCAGCCTCAGCTACCTAGTGAGGCACTCCGCAACTTAGTGAGACCCGGTTTCAAAATAAAGAATAAAAATATAGGGCTGGGGGTATAGCTCGGAGGTAGAATGCCCTTGAGTTCAATCCCCAGTACCGCAAAAAAAAAAAGAATGCAGGACCTCAAGAAAGTTAATGAGGAAACCCCACAGAGTCTCAAGCTATAATCAAGCCAGTGGAAAGCACAAATATTCAAGTGGCATAGGACGAGTGGAACTCCCAAGAAAACAGAGATGAACTATGAAACATGATGACAAATGGCTGCAATTAACATTCCTCTTTCCAGGCATATAGTGCAAAGGACACACAAGTCATAAGCCACGGACACTGTTTTGTCAAGGCCGCTCTGGAACTCTATTTGGCTATTAGGTGGCACTTTGCTATGAAAAGTCTGGCATTGCCATCTTAAACTACTCTAACTACATCACAAGTTGCATAAAAATAGTTTTGAATAAAATACAAATCAGTATTTTTCAAACCAAGAAATTTATTAACACAATACCTAACTTTCTACAATGCCCCAAATCCCACATGAATGGCCATACTCAGAATCCTAGTCCTTAGCTAAGACCCAACAATACTCTGTTGTAAGTCTGGAGGAAAAAGGAAAACCATTTTGCAAATGTCTCTTCCTAAGGAAAAAAAAAGCCAAGTGTGGTGACACAGGCCTGGAATCCTAGTACTGAGGAGGCTGAGACAAGAGAATTGCAGGTTCAGGTTTGAGGCAAACCTAAGCAACTTAGCAAGACCCACAGCATCTTAGTGATATCCTGTTAAATAAAATAAAATAGGACTAGGGTGTAGCTGAGAGGTAGAACACCCGTAGGGTCAATCCTCATTTCCAGAGGGGTGAAAAAAAAAGAGCAAGGGCTCATGATGGTTGTCATTCACTCAGCTTCTATTCAAACATTTGCTTACAATTAGGAGTGGCCGTTCATGTTGTGAAAATGTATATAAGTAAACCCTAAAGTAAATATAATGGACAGTTTTCAGGATAATCTGCAAATAATCAGCTAATGAATGAATAAAACAAATACCTTGTTTATTTGAAAAAAAGTGTGGATCTCGGTGAAAGTTAAGTCTATTTCTTAAATATATGCACAGCTGCTGCAAGCAAGACACTGACTGTAATGCCAAGCGATGCTTTCCGTCTCCTCCAGAGGCCAGTTTCAACAGAGACAAAAGGCTCTGAAATAAAGAAAAGTCATGAAAATGATTAAGGAAATAAAGTGCTCAACACTGAAGAAGTTGGTGGAGCTTAAATAAGAGCAAGTGAATAATCAATCGAAGGGAAGAGGTTGCAAATATTCATAAGACACAAAAAACAGATATGGAGAAAAATGACAGTAAAATGCAAAAAGATCAAAATAAAATATTAAATTTAAATAGAATAGTCAGTGTCTCTCATTCCTCTATCTCTTCAAGTACCCATTCTAAGAAAAAAACAGATAAGAATTATTCACTTTACACAGAACCTTTTTTTCTCCAAGTACTGGAGATTGAAACGTAGGGCTTTCCATATGCTAGGCAAGCACTCTAACACTGAACTACAACTCCTGCCTTTTTTTTTCTCTTTAATTTTTTAATTTATCATGTGACAGGATCTTGTTAAGTTGCACAGGCTGGCCTTGAACTTGTGATCCTCTTGCCTCAGTCTTCTGAGTAGCTGAGATTACAGGAATCTACCACAATGCCAAGCTTGCACACAAAGCTTTTAAAAATCACAGCTTTGCACAGTGACAATATCAGAGACAATGAGGTTGATCCCGGGCACGATTATTGCTGGTTGAAAAATGACAGCAAGTCCAGCTGGGCATAGTGGCACATGCCTGTAATCCCAATACTTGGGAGGCTGTGACAGGAAGACTGGAGATTCAAGGCCAACCTTAGCAATGCCCTCAGCAACTTAGTGAGACCTTGTTTCAAAATAAAAAATAAAATAGGGTCTAGGGGTATAGCTTATAGGTGGAAAGCCCCTGGGTTCAATCCCCAGTACCACCAAAAGGGGGGCAGGGGGTCACCAAGTCCTTTTCATCTAAATCATTTTACCATGTCTTGGCAATTAACAGTTTTTTTTTTTCTGTAATCATTTGCCAGTTGTGATAGTATGTATCAATAGCTACCATTCACTGAACTCCATTTCAGCCCTATGAGTGTGGCATGAGAGTCCTGAGGCATGACTAAATGTCGTGGATATGGCACAATCACCTACCCTGGATCAATCAATCAATCAATCAATCAATCAATCAATCTCTCTATACTATAAAAGCAACAGACTAAAGAAAAGAACCCATCAAAATACTCACTGCTAATGTATTTCTCCAGCATCTAGGACTGTGCCTTCAACATCTAAGATACTCAAAAAGTTATACTAGTCTTATTGCTTAAAATAAAGGTTATTGCTGCTTAATCTTAATTTACAAAGATTCTTCTCCCTTAAGGTAATCCTTAAATAGTAACTCAAGGTAGCTGAACTCAACTGCAGGTGCCAAATGAGACCTCTACTTAGTTGAAAATATGAAACTATCCAAATAAGTTCAAAGATGGGAATGATGATGCATGCCTATAATTCCAGTACTTGGGTGGCTGAGACAGGAGGATTTCAGGCTCAAAACTAGCCTCAGCAACCTAGTGAAACCTATCAAAATAAAAAATAAAAAGTGCTGGTGTAGAGCTTGGAGGTAGAATACCTCTAGGTCCAATTCCTAGTACCAAATAATAATAATAGTAATAGTAAGAAGAAGGAGGAGGAGGAGGAGGAGGAGGAGGAGGAGGAGGAGGAGGAGGAGGACTTTTTTAATGCATTAGTACAAATTTCCTTCCCAAGGACTCCTACTCTGCAAACTTGTACTACAAAACGTTCTCTATTTCAAAATCTAAAACAATTATAGAAGATACTCACCTGAACAATTTTTGGCCTTTGAAGGAAAATCTCAGCAGGAAAATCTTGCATGATAACATCCTTCAAGAGTTCACAAGTGTTCCAAATCAAAGTGTGGTTACTACTTCTTAAAGAGCTACAAAATACAGTATTCATTTCAAAAAAGAGTTCATCTATACTAAATTCCAAGCACCTAATAGAATAAGGACTTTATTAATAATCCTTCAGGTCTCAACTGAAGACATCTCTTCACCTGGAAAGCCTTCCTAGTTCTTTCCCCTAGTCAATAAACAGCTCTGAGAACTAACAAATCAAGACCCCACCCTCTCCTAGGTCCACTCCAACTCTTGGACATTTAGTGCCAAGAGAATTAACCAAAGCCTATGAAGTGCCATCCTCAACGGTCATGTAAGAACAACTACAGGTACTTAGCTTCAGTTCTCAGTGTGTTTGTCTTTATTTTCCAGATTCATAACCATAGAAGGAAGACAATTCATTTTGTGTGGCATTCAATGAAATGCATCAAATTAATCTGCACATTAAAAATGCTCTAAACTTCCATATATTTGCCATCTGTTTTTTAGAGTAACAAAGAATAAGCCAGGTGTGGTGGTGCACCCTTGTAATCCCAGTACCTAAGAGGGTGCAGCAGGAGGATCACAGGTTCGAAGCCAGCCTCAGCAACTTAGTGAGGCCCCCGTTTCAATGTCAATAAGAAATAATTTCCATCCCAAAGGACTACTTAAGATTTCCACTACAAAAAAGAAAATGGATGTGGAGGGTGTTAAAGACAAATGGGAATTCTCTATCTTATTTTTCGAAATGTGGAAAATCATTCATATATGCTTATTTTATGCCACTTAATCTCCTTTTCAGTTGAAATTATGTAGAAAGAGCTATTAGACTTACTGGCTACCAACAAACAAAAATAACCTAAAAATGTCAGGCACCGTTACCTTTCATTAGAGGAGAGAACATGTCTGTCTGTCGTAGTCAAGGGTAGCCAAGGAAATGTAGAAAACTTCAAACACTTCACAGTCTGGTTTACTGTTAATGGAATGGCACAACTTAAGATGTCAGAGAACAAAAATACGACAGACTCACAATGTAAAGTGTGAGGCTTCACCTTTAAAATAAGTCTCAAAATAAAGATTACATCTTACAGCAACCTAAAATATCCCAAACAAGGTCAAGTACAACTCTGTCCTCTCACAGGATAAATAACAGAGCTCTCCTTTCATAATTTAAACAGAACACATTAAAATAAGGATTAGAAGAGCATTAAACAAAACTAATATTGTATGATATTTAAATTTTCTATTTTACCTTGTGCTAACCAGGATATCAGACTTAAATTTAACATAAAAGGAGAGTAGGAAATGGTGGCACACACCTGTAATCTCAGTACTTGGGAAGCTGAGACAGGAAGATCATAGTGAGTAGTAAGACTTTCATCAACCTAGTGATACCCCGTTTCAAAATAAAAATAAAATAGGGCTGGGAGTGTAGCTCAGAAGTAGACTGCCCCTAGGTTCAACCTCAAGTACCACAAATAAATAAACAAACATAAAAGAAACTGGTCTTTGTAGAAAATCTTTATTTACAGAAATTTTAAATGATATAAACATTATGTTTATATCACACACTATAGTCACATTCTAAAACCTTTTCTGATATTAAATGTTTAAACCTCTATGAAAATGACCTGAAAACCAGAAAGTTAGAGACCAAATATCAGTGACCAAACAAGATTAAAAGAAATCTGAGAAACCAACAAGTTTTAAACTACCCCATTCAAATTATTTTTTAACAGATCCTACATTATACAAGTTAAAACAGCAACACTGGAAAATAGCAACTACAAACCCATTCCAAATGGCAAATACGCTTTCTGCCAAATGCTTTGAAAAGAACATTAACAGTATTATTAAATTCCCAACACAGCACAGTTGCTTCTTTCAAAAGTTGTTAACATAAAACGTAAGATTCACTTTCTAAGGAAACAGTGAGAGGTAGGTGGAGATGTTTTACTACATACATCACGATATATGCAAAATCTGCTATACCATTAATCCAGACACACTGGAACTCACCTAAACAGTGCATTAATCTCAAGCGGCCGGGATGCTTCTGCTAGCTTCACTCACCCAACCTCACCATCCCTGGAGATCCCCATCCCCTTCAGATGTCTCTCATGGTCACTCCACTAAGCCTCTTAGCCATGAAGAAACACCATCTCGCCTCAAAAACAGAGTTCCCTCCAAGTAGAACAAGACTTTTCCAGAAAGGAAAGATAAAAGTATTTTAACAGCCTAACAAGTGTTCTCTCTTACGCTATTACTCATCCTGTAAGTTTCCATAAAAGCTTTTTAATAACAAGCCTTCCTAATTGAGTTTATTTGAATTGATATCAGCCAATATTCTCCAGGACATCCTTATCATCTCAACTGCGCAATCAACAAAATGTTAAGTACATGCTAATTTAGCCATTTTCTATGACACTCAAGGCAACGGTTTTAGCCTTTCTAAGATCCCATGTCTTTACCATTAAAATGGGGGAATGGGGATACTACTAATACCATCTCACTGTGACTCCTTGAGAACTCATTCATTCCTTCCTCAGTGCAGACTGAGTGCCTAATACGCTTTTGTATTATTTCAGACACTAGGGATAAAATAGTATCCACAGCCAACAAGAAGTGTGTTAGAGAGAAAAGTAAACACAGACCGAAAGTGATCACTAGCTAGAATCAACAGGAAAGTGTTTTTGAAATATGCCCTATACCAACACATGGAGATGAGATTACAAAACCATTCTTTTTTTATTTCTTTTCTTTTTTTGTGTGTGTGGTACTGGGGATTAAACTCAAAGGCATTCTATCTCTGAGCTACACCATCAGCCCTATTATTTTACTATTAGTGTAAAACAGGGTCTCACTAAGTTACTGAGGACCTCGCCAAGTTAGCTGAGGCTGGCCATGAACCTGTGATCCTCCTGTCTCATCCTCCCAGGTACTGGGATTACAAGCATGCACCACCACAGCCAGCTACAAGACCACTCTTAAATCAGAATGTTTAATCTTAATCAACAGGATGTTGGACAAATAAAAAAAACTATTCCAATGATTCTAGTCTCTGGGTGGAGTAATTGGATGGACAGTACCATTTAGTGAGCAGGATACTGAAACAACAACAAGAAAAAAATGTGTGTTCAATAAGCATTAAGTATTAGTGACATGGATACCACCTACCTACATAGCCACTCAAATACAGTTAGAATAATATAAAATGTTACCAGTTAGGCTCTATACCCTAAACTAATTTGAAGCCACTGAAACATTTAGATTGCTGCTGAAATATGTCTTCCTAGCAATATGGAAGGTACACTGATTTTCTTATTTACCGGGCCAACAAGATTTACTTCCCTATATATACATACCCACTGCTTGAGGAGGTACTTCTACCTGCCGGAAATTACTTTTGTCTTGGGGGAAATATCCTGTTAAGATTGTAGGTTGTTGTGACAATTCTGAAAAGAAAATAAATACATTACTGTATTATTGAGTCATTATTTGCTAAAAATGAAACCATGTGTTTAAATAGTAATGTTTTATCTGAGCACAGTGGCGCACACCTGTAAGTCCAGTACTGGGGAGGCCAAGAAAGGAGGATCACAGGTTCGAGGCCAGCCTCAGCAAGTTAGAGGGACCCTCAGCCACTGAGCAAAACCCTATTTCAAAAAGACTGGGATGGCCGGGCGTGGTGGCGCACGCTTGTAATCCCAGCATTCGGGAGGCTGAGATCGGAGGATCCGGGTTCGCGGCCAGCTTCAGCTACCTAGTGAGGCACTCTGCGACTTAGAGAGATCTGGTTTCAAAATAAAGAATAAAAAATAGGGCTGGGGGTATAGCTCGGAGGTAGAGAGCCCCTGAGTTCAATCCCCAGTACCGCAAAAAAAAAGACTGGGATGTAGCTCAAAGGTAGAAGGACCTGGGTCAAATCCACTGTAAACCAACACCAACAAAAACACACAAAGAAAGAAAGAAAAAAAAATCACCCTAGTTTTTTTCTCTGAATAGTCTTGTTTCCTAAAGAGGAAAAAAATATATAACCAGCTAATTTCCAATACAAAGGGGTTTTTTTTCCTGTTTTATTGTTAGGCATTTACAATTATGTGTTAGAATAAAAATTCCCAGAATGCACATGAAGAAGCTGCTACAAAGTATTCAATGGCTATTTGTCTATGTTTCTTGGTCTACCCACTTCTTCTCTTCTACTCTAATTTTATACTTCCTAATCATATCAATTGTATTTTGCTTGTTGAGGTTTTTTAGGTGGAGGGGCTTGGTACTGGGGATCGAAGTCAGAGGCATTCTACCCCCAAGCTACACCCTTTTTATTTCCAAACTGTCTTGCCGGGCATGGTGGAGCACGCTTGTAATCCCAGCATTCGGGAGGCTGAGACTGGAGGATCTGGGTTCGCGGCTAGCCTCAGCTACCTAGTGAGGCACTCCGCAACTTAGTGAGACTCGGTTTCAAAATAAAGAATAAAAAATAGGGCTAGGGGTATAGCTCGGAGGTAGAATGCCCCTGAGTTCAATCCCCAGTACCGCAAAAAAAAAAAAAAAAAACTGTCTTAATAGGTTGCTGAGGCTGGCCTCAAATCTGTGATCCTCCCAAATACTGGGATTACAGGCATGTGCTACCATGCCCGACTATCATTTCAATTTTCATTAATACTTTTAAAAAGTTACCAAAAACAAAGGAGTAAATCATTATCTTTCAATACTTCTGAAATTGCCTGTCATGTGTGATTATGTATCCACTGCAATGAGAACAAGGAAAAAACTAAAACTAAAATTTGTAATTTTGTGTTTGAAGTTTTTATGCCAGCAGAGCCTAGTATCTACATGGATTACCACTGGGCATGGTGGCACACATACTTGGGAGGCTAAGACAGGAGGATCACAGGTTCAAGACCAGCCTCAGCAATTTAAAAGTGAGAATCTCAGTAACCTAGCAAGACCCTGTTTCAAACAGCTACACCCTATGGGTAAAACTCAGAGGTAGAATGCCCCTGGGTTCAAAATTAGCCATAGATCATTCCTCTAATTTTACATGCAAGGAGTTAGGTTGAAAACCCCCAATTTAAGATCCCACCTTATTTGTGATGGCTCAAAAAATGTAAAATAATAATCACACTTGAGCTGGGCATTGTGGCACACGCCTACTAGTTCCCGTACTTGAGAGGCTGAGTGAGACAGAAGGATAGCAGGTTCGAGGACAGGCTCAGCAAGCAGTGAGACTCTCATCAACCTCATGAGACCCTGTTTCCAAATAAGAAATAAAACTGGGCTGGAAGGGTAGCTAGAAAGTAGAATGCCTCTGGGTTCAAACCCCAGTACCATCATAAAAGAGAAATCATAACCATCATTATCATCATCATCATCATCAGGTTTTGGAGTCAGACAAAACAAAGTTAGAATCTTGGATTTGCTACACATTAGAAAACTGGGTAATTTGGGGGCAATTACTTTATATTTCTAGTCTCATTTATAAAACAAGACCAATAGCATCTCAGTTAAAGGGTCTGTTTTAAGGTTCAATGACATAATGTGCTTAAATCAATTCATTCATTCAGTGCCCCATAATGAAACTGAATAAATAGCAGCGGCTATTGTTGCTAACAGCAGTATCAATGTTTGAAGCAGTAAGAGTATTTAATGCAATGGTATAGCAAAATATATGGTCCAACAGATTATGCCATGAAAAACATTTTTAAATGATTTTACTACTCAATCACATGAATCACATAAACATTTCTTTCTTCAGATCCATTCAGAGGCCTTCCATGTACAAGGCACTAAAATTAGGTAACAACAGGTAGACACAGTAACATTGTTGTGCTTAATATATAAAAGTCCTATTCCTCACAGCAACTTTATGAGAAATATGCTCTTTCTTATTATTCCAGGTTTTAGATGAGAAAACTGAAGCTTAGAAAGGAGTCACAGTCACACGACTAAGAGGCAGAAATGGGCCGCAAATCCACGTCTCTTCTATTTTAGCCAGAAAAACACTGTATTGTAGCCTATAAAATACTTGCACTATGTCATTTTAATTAGTCCCCATAACAAAATCATGAGCTAGAGTACATTTCATTACACCCCAATATGAAAAAAAGGTCCAAAAATGCAAGTATACAGCACTTAAAATAATGGTCTGACACACAACAGATAGTGCTCAATAAGAATGTGTTGTGGGGCAAGGGTTGTAGCTCAATGGTAGAGTGCTTGCCTAGCATGTGTAAGGCTCACTCCCTAGCACTGCAAAAAAAAAAAAAAAAAGTATATTGTTATTGTTAAAGAAATAATCTGCCAATAGTCTCACAAAAACAAAGTTACTGGCATCTTTTTGGCTGATGGAAAAATAATAAATACAAATGTATACTCTTTTGAATAATAGTAGGGAGGAGATCAAATTCATGTGAGTTAGCAGATGAAAAATAAGTTTTGGGTGAAGAACAGGAAATTTTTTAATCTAATCCTCTTTTCCTTAGAATTTATCACTAGAATGAATATACTTATATTAAGCAGATACTATCAAGTTGATTACAAAGAGTTACCCGTTTGATTGGTTTGGTAAGAGGCAGAATATAGTGCAGGAACTTCTGAAGGAAGAACAAAAAGTCCATCCAGAATGCCATCAATTTCAGCCTGTAGATTTGGCTCCACATTAGGGCGAAGCTTAGATAAGAACTCTACTGCACCAAGGTCAACCAAATGTTGGACTGCTGCAGGGTACTAAAATAAGAAGAGACAGTCTTGAGAATAACTACAAACATTAAAAATCTCTAAATTTTATCTTATAGCAGTCAAAGCATAAAACTATATTTGATATATCAGATACTCCTTTAAAAAAAAAAAACAAATCCTACACTGCTGCATGCTTAACCAACAACTTCCATGAATAGAACATAAATTTATAGACGTATATAAAACCCTTGATAATATGAGTCAACATACTGAACACGAGAAATGTACACTACCAATGCCTAGACTTTTATTGATTAAATAGGCTACTTTTCTCCACTGGCACTCATCTTATTATCCACTCCTACCCTCAATCAATCGTCAGACTGCCAAAGTAATAAGAATTCCCTACAAAAATATAATGATTTAAAAGTACGAAAATCTAGCCTTTTGACATTTGATACTGACAACTAACCACTCTTGAGGTAGGCACAGGAACATAAATGTAAAAATCAGATATGAAGCCGGGCGTGATGGCGCATGCTTGTAATCCCAGCATTTGGGAGGCTGAGACCGGAGGATCCAGGTTCACGGCCAGCCTCAGCTACATAGTGAGGCCCTCCAAAATTTAGTGAGACCCTGTTTCAAAATAAAGAATAAAATAGTAGGGCTGAGGATGTAGCTTGGAGGTAGAATGCCCCTGGGTTCCATCCCCAGTACCAAAAAAAAAAAAAAAATCAGATACAAGAAAGCAACTTAGCACACTTGCTATTTATTGAACATGGTCTGTAACATCATTTTTAAATGTGTTCTCTTTAATGCAGACACATCTAGTTTTTAACTACATGTAAATATCAGATATACGGAAAAATACAATGCAAATACTAACCTCCAAAATAGTTGGAGAAATTAGAACATACCAAAGCTCAGAAGTAGTTCTGCACTTCTTCAGAGCACAGTAAAGACACAATGTGAAACTCAACATCACAAATAAGAGAAAAAGGGAGATGTGCGATACATACGACGAATGAAAATTCAGCATCTGCAGTTTCTAAAATTCTTTTATCCCCCAATTATTGAACTTTTAATAAATGCTACAATTAAACGAATAAGAAACACTCGCGCGCCTGGTTTCTATTTCCAAACGATCTTACCTTAACCAGTCTGTTCAACAGGTTCAGAACGTCCTCTTTCATGGGAACCGACGGGAAGTTGAACCATTCTAGCAAACGGAGAAAAAGCAGCCTTTCCTGAATTAGATCAGCATCGCCGATCAAGTTGTGCTCCACCTTGCAGAGAATACTTCTGAGAGCGCGCTCCCGGATCTCGGCCAGCGGATGACCTGTCAAAGAAGTACAAGCACCGAAATATTTAAACGTCCCGACTCCAAAGAGACTCCCACCCAGAACTTGTTCTAAAACCTGGCTATTGACTCTGAGATCCGGACGGAGTGAAGAGAGCAATAACGGATTGTTTCAGAGGCAGACCCCTGATGCATCCGGACGCGGATGACAGACTTTGCACAAAGTAGGAGAAGCATCCCCGGCAAGGCTCGCACAAAGAGGGGTCCGTCGTGGCGACATCTGGCCACGGGAACGTGACGCGACCCGGTCCCAAGAAGAGGGCCCCTTGGACGAGCAGCAACTCGGACTGTTACCCAGTTTCCTGATGAGCCCGGGCAGAACCATCTCCTCCCCTGAATCTGCCGCCGCCGGAGAATTAAACTGCCGCGCCACAGCGTCCGGCCACGATCGCGGTCCCCCGGAAACTCGGCCGAGGCGTCTTTGGGTTCCGCAACACCTGCGCTAGCCACGAGGTTAATAAGCGCCATTCTGTGAAGTGCTGTCGGTGGTTGCGTCCCAAGACAAGCTTATAGTCTCTCTATAATTGCTATTTACAGTCCCTAGACTGCAGTCTCCCTCGTACAAAGCGGAACAAATGAAGGAGGATAGAAACTGCTCTGGCCGCTGTGCATGTCGGGAGTTGTAGTCCTCTCTCCGCGGTGCTCCCTGCACTCAGTTCCGGACACGCCCCTTCACCCTCCTGGCTGGAGTTCCTGCTTTTAGCGCGGGCTCGGAAGCGGGAGCCAGGACCCAACCCCCCTGGCCCTTCCACTTCGCTCTGCGGAGAATTTGTTCAAGACCCTGAGAATCTAAATGCTTTGCTTTCAGAGCATGACAATTTAGGATGCAGTCTTTTGTTTTGGGAGGGTCTTCTCTCTTTCCTCCCCCTCGCCGATTATTGACTCTTTAACTGTGAAATGCACCTGCCAACCCTTGCAGTGTCCCAGGGTACCTAAATTCAGGTATAAAGCAAGTCACAAAGAAGGGGGCCAGGGGAACCAAATAAGTGTATGGAAGAGGAAAAAAAGAGGGGCTATGTAACATGGCGAAACCCTAAACAATTTAGCGAGACACTATTTGAAAATATAAAAGGCTGGGGGTGTAGCTCAGAGGTAGAGCACTCCTGGGTTCAATCCTCATTAACAACAACAACAACAAAAAAAAAATAGAAGGAAGACTGGGGAGTGTACACATTAGTATTTAAATTACCAAAGTTGATTTTTTTTAACATGGTGTACTATGAGGGATATCAACAAATAGAGGAAGAAAAAATGTGCCTGTATATATACATATATGCACGCAATGGTTAGAGCAATAACAACAAAATTAAATTTATTAAGTGATTTGCATTTTAGAGAGCATTTTATCTCACTGATCTTTTCAATTTCCTCAGGAAAGGGATGTCAAGACAGTTATGCTTATTCTTCTTTTGCAAAAGAGGAAAAATAAAAGTCAGAGAAGTCTCCCCTCCAAGTTCACATCAACTGTAAGTGGCAAATTGAGGACCTAACCTTGTGTTCTTTGCCCCACTATTAGAACATTGCTGCCTTTCTATTGTGTAGATGAAAGAGACTGGTGATATCTGAGCTGGATCTTGAAGAGTAAGTAGAAGCTTGCCAAGCAAAGAGAGTAAGAAAATTGCTACCAGACAAAACAAGCTGAATGAAAGAAAAAGAAAAAAAAAACGGATTCAGAGGAAGTGTATCAGATCCAAACAGGTGGAGAAATTTAATGTGGACATTTTACCACTGGAAAGGAAGAGGTGGATGGGGTCATTAACTTGTAGGATATTCTCCATTTGGCCTTCCATTCCCTCCTCCCAGCTCTTTCAGCCCCAGCAGCAACTGACCTACACTGAGAAAAAGTCTACCTTAAGGTCTCCTCACCATGTGGCTTGGCCAGTGAGAGACACCAGTGGGGAAAAGGAGCATGAAAGGAAAGAGCCCTGGGATATCTAGCCAGGATTGCCCTAGCCCACACCTGAACTTGCCTTGCCAAATCTATAACAGAGGCGCCCTGTCTACCACACTTCCTGAAGTATAGTATGCAGACTGTGGAGGCAATTACCAACTCAGAAGCTTCTATAGTTATCCAGGCATGGAGGATTTAGTTGTGGATTCGATGTGTCAAGGTCAAAATATACATGCCAGTACAGAGAAATGGTGAAAATAACTCTTCAAGGATATTTCCCAAGATGAACAGTCTTAGACAATGAGAAACTGGGTATGCAATGGCCACGTGGTGATCATTCTATGGGGAATACAAAAGTAAACTTATTTAAAACAAGCATGTTGCAAGTAAAATGGGAGTCAAACTATAAAAGGGACTTCTTTATGTTTCAATGGAGGTCAACATAAACATTGACTTCATAATTTTGTTATTGCAAAGCCTACATAGGTTGAGTATTACCCTTTATCTGAAGTTCTCGGGACCAAAAGTGTTTTAGACTTGAAATTTTTTTCATATTTTGGAATATTTGCCTATATATAATGAGAAATCCTGTGTACAGGACTCAAGTTTAAGCACTAAATTCATTTATCTTTCATAAACACCTTGCACATATAGCCTAAAGGTAATGTATATAATACTTTTAATAATTTGAGGCATGATACAGAATTTTCTACTTGTGACATCTTATCAGTACCAAAGATGTTTCAGATTTTGGAGCATTTTAGATTCCAGATGTCTGCATTAGGTAAATTCATTCTATTGTGTTTATATCCAGTCAAAAATAATAAAGTTCTACTTATTACATTCAAAGCAAACAAATTATTTATTATTTTCTAATAATAGATCCAGCAATCTCTCCTCAAAGAATCAACCCTCAATTTATTAATTCTACTGTTTTCTTTCTTTCTCTTTCTCTCTCTCTCTCTCTCTCTCTCTCTCTCTCTCTCTCTCTCTCTCTCTCCCTCCCTCCCTCCCTCCCTCCCTCTCTCTCTCTCTCTCACACACATACACACACACACATTCCAGTATATTAACTGGCTTTTACTTCTTATCAGTTAATTTCCAGTTGTTTCAATTTGTTTTGCTGTTACTTTCCTAACTTCTTAAGGTTAAGCTTTGTTGCTATACTTTCATTCTTACTTAGTCATAGAGAATTTTAATATCATGAATTTGCATCTAAGAAAAGCTTTAATCATATATCATGAGGTCAGATTTATAATTTTCTAACTAGCATTATTATCAACCATTCTGAAATTGCTATCTTGGTACTTTCTATTTCACTGGAGACCCATTTGAGAAGGGTGTGCTGGTCAGCTTTCCATTGCTGTGACAAATACCTAAGAAAAACAACTCCGAGGAGGAAGTTAATTTGGGCTCACAGTTTCAGAGTTTTTAGTCCATGATGAGCTGGCTCCATAGCTCCGGGCCTGGGGTGAGAAAGAACATCCTGGAGGAAGACCAAGGCATGGTAGAGGAAAACTGTTTAGCTCATGGGCAGCCAGGAAGCAGAGAAAGGGGGCAGGGGATAAGAAATACCCTCCTGTGCACACCCCCAGTGTCCCACTTCCATCCTCTTGGGGATTCCACCACCTCCCAATAATAATGCCACCAGATGAAGATATTTATACCCAAAGTCGCATGAAATAGTTACAAGTGTTACGGTTTGGATCTGGTGCCTTTGGGAAGGTAGACTATCGTGGCAGCCATATTTAGAGGTGGAGCTTTGAAGGCTGGGTCCCAAAACAGCAGTATCCAGAGGAGGGAGCTTGGGAGGTAATTGGATCCTGTAGGCTCTGACCTCAAGAACGTATCAGTCCATTTATAGATCAGCATGATGGGTTGGGGGCAGGGGCTTTGCTATAAAGTTGAGCTCTCCTTTTTGTTAACTGGCCACCATGACGTTGGCAGTTTCTTTCTACCACACTTTTTTGCCATGATATTCTGCCTTCCCAAAGACTGAAAAGCAACCAAACCAAGTGTGTCCCTGGACAAAAAAAACCTCTGAAACTGTGAGCCAAAATCAGCTGTTCCTCTGTTAAGTTGATTTCGCTCAGGTATTTTGTACCAGACACCGAAAGCTAACACAGAAAGTGGGGTATCATGTAATATTCAATGCGTGTATACATTGTGTAATGTTTAAATTAGGTTGACCAACTTTAAATTTCTGGCTCTCTGCTCTATAAACTAAAATATTGCATGGAACGCTAGTTTGTGAGGCAGACATGCATGGATTTAAAAGCAGCTTTGTGACCTCTTTAATTACATAATTGTAGGCAAGCTAATTAACTTTCTTGGTTGCAGATGACAAAACTCAAACAAGTAAGCAAAAAAAGGGGGGATTATGATCTCATTCTAGAAATGAACCTAGCTTCAAAGACTAAAACGAGCAAACTAACAAGAACGATTATCTTTTCCCTCATCTCTTGGCTTTGCTTCTCCCAGTGTATTTGTCTTGCTCTCTTCTCTTACAGGCAAGAATTCTTCTGTGTAAGAGAAGAGAGGATTGAGGTCTAGACTTCCGTCTTCCCATGTAATGATCTTAGTAGAAAAAAATGCTTCCCTTTCAGCGTTTGGATATAAAATCCAAAGTAAGAACCCCAATCAGAATCCTCATCAGGTTACCTGATCCTAGCTGACTTGTTCACACTCTCCAAACAGCATGGCAGGTTCTTATAATTATACACAAGCTACAGTGAGTGAGGCAGAGGACTTCTGCAAAGAAAGGGGATGCTATTAACCAAACATGAAGGAGAAACATCTTTGGCAGGGGGGAAAATTCCTGATGTCTCTAGACCCTCTAAGCCTTAGCTTAAAGGAAACTGGAATTAGTAATGGGACCTACTATGAGGACTACTTTCAAATCAAAGAAGATAATTTAGAGCAAGTGTTTATTTGAAGACCTTCCATAATAGCATCTAGTTACTAGGAATAATAACTCTGTCTTAGCACCTGTCATGCTTGGGAACACCTCCCCTTTCTAGGCATCGAATGCAATGCCAAAACATATCCAAGGACTCTACCTGCAAGAATAACCACAAGATTGAAGCTCCCTTCACCAAAGGGATCTAGGTCTCAGAAACAGCCCTGCCACCTCAGTGATGAGACATGGAGAGCGGCGGTGAGCACAGTCTCACAGCCATCGATTTGTGCAACCATACCCAAGCTACATTTCCAGAAAAAAAAAAAAAAAAGGAGAGAGGGAGGGGGATGTTCTGATCCTTTTGCTTCTTTTTTCTCTTTTTTCATAGGGAAGAAATTATTGGCCTAAGGGGGAAAAATCTTTTACAACCCACTTTTTTACACTAATTGGGATCCTAATTTATTTATGAGAGCAACATATGAAAAAAGAGAAAGGAAGCAGGATTTTTTTTAAAAAAAAAAAAGCAACTCGAATCAACAGATTTGTGGAAGTTATTCGCTACCCCCAGGGTGGGTCTACATTTTGTATGCCTCCCAGCATAGTCGCCTGGACCCCAGCCTGCCTTATTTAAGAGTGAAGGTCATGATTTATTAATAACCCTGATCTCTAAGAAAGAAAAATGGTAGAGGCATGAGGTTTCATTCCTCAATTATGATTTCTCCTAATCATGCCCCATAATTTGGTGCTATGAATTCACATAATATTTAATATTTAAAAGGATCATTAAATTCTAATTTATCTTCCTAATACCAAAATAGAAGGTGAGTAAATATTTTATGTCATTTTAAAGTGGAAGGATTGAAATAAGATACATTCACATTCTGTTTCAAATGGCAGATCACCATGGAATTGAGCTCTGCTTTCTTCGCACTGTTAATATATAGGGTTCTTAATTATGGAAGTGGAGGAGATGACAGAGGTGTCTGCTCTTGTCATGTTTATTCAACAGTGCACTGTAAGTTTTATCTAAGTTAACTAAGCAAGAAAAAAGATTAAAAGACTCCACACTATAAGGTAAGCCATAAGCCAGGCATGGTGGCTCACACTGAGACAGGAGGATTACAGGTTCGAGGACAGACTCAGCAAGTAGTGAAGCTCTCATCAACCTAATGAGACCCTCTTTCAAAATAAAAACAAAGTAGGGCTGGAGATGTAGCTCAGAGGTAGAATGCCCCTGGGTTCAATCACCAGTACCAAAAGAAAAAAGAAAAGTATAAATATATTTCTGTTTTCAGCTGATTTTCGATATATAGAAAATCCTAAACTGAGTACAATGACACTCACCTGTAATTCCAGTAATCTCTCTTGGGAGACTGAGACGGGATGATTGCAGGTTGGAGGCCAGCATATAGTCAGTAACTTTGCAAGACCTTGCCTCAAAATAATTTTTAAGCCGAGTATGGTGGCACACTCCTGTAATTCCAGTACTTGGGAGGCTGTGACAGATGGATCACAGGTTTGAGGACAGCCTTGGAAATATAGCGACACTCACAGCAAACTAGCGAGACCCTGTTTCAAAACAAAACACAAAGTCTGGGGATGTAGCGTAGAGGTTGTATTGTAGTCATACATCTTGATGCAGTTCAGGATGATAGAGGCATACATGCACACAGCTCTCGGTGGGCCCTCCCCCAGTTCCCACCCCGCTCCCTAACCCTAACCCACCTGCCCAGGCTCAACACACTGATTAGCTTTGATAAGTTTGTGTATGTCCATCATGTCCATTGAGGTGTTTCCCTCTTCAACTCTTCCTCTCCCCTCCCATCTCCCTCAGTTAGGTCCCCTCCTTCACTGCACTAAGGTTTCACCTTTGTCTGGAGTCCCTCCTATGTCCCAATTTCTCCGTAATATTCTCCAGTTCCATCCATTTCCCTGCAAATGACATAATTTTGTTCTTCTTTATGGCTGAGTAGAATTCATTGTATATATATATATCCCATATGTTTTAATTAATTCATCGCCTGATGGACATCTCTGTTGGTTCCATATGAATTGTGCAATCATCTGTTGGCAATTATGAATTCTCCAGCTATAAACATAGATAAGCATACATTAGTATGTTAGTCTGGCTTCAGTTCTTTTGGGTAGATACCCAGAAGTGATATAGCTGGGTTATATGGTAGATTCTTTTCCATTATTCTGAGAATCCTCCACACTGTTTTCCAAAATGGTTGCACTAATTTGCAGTCCCACCAACTGTGTATCAGAGTTCCTAATTCTCCACATCCTCGTCAGCATTTATTATTGTTTGTGTTTTTAATGATTGCCATTCTAATTGAGGTTAGGAGAAATCCCAGGGTAGTTCTGATTTGCATCTCTCTGATTGCTAATGATGTTGAGCATTTTTTTCATATTGGCTATTGTATTTCTTCTTTTGTGAAGTGTCTATTTTGTGTGTGTGTGTGTGTGTGTATGTGTGTGTGTGTGTGTGTGTGTGTGTGTGTGTGTGTGGTACTGGGTTTGAACCCAGGTGCATTCTATCTCCAAGCTACACCCCTAGCCCTATTTTTTATTCTTAGTTTTTGAAACAGGGAGGGTCTGCTAAGTTGCAGAGGGCCTCACTAAGAAGCTGAGGCTGGCTGTGAACCTGCAATCCTCCTGTCTCAGCCTCCCAAGTACTGAGATAACAAACACGCACCATCAGGCCCAACTGTGAAGTGTCTATTTAACTCACTTGCCCATTTTTTTTATTGGCTTATTTGTCTTTTTTGGTGGTGAGTTTCTTGAGTTCTTTGTGTAGTCTAGATGTTAGTCCTCTATCAGAGAAGTAATTGGCAAAGACTTCCCCCCATTCTGTCAGCTCTCTCTTGAAGTTCTTGATAATTTCCTTTGCTACGTAGAAACTCTTAAGTTTAATGCAACCACACTTATTAATTCTCATTTTAATTTCTTGTGCCTTTGGGGTCTTGTTGAGGAAGTTTTTACTCGTGCCTATATGTTGGAGTGTTGGTCCTATGCCCTCTTCAAGTAACTACAAGGTCTCTGTTCTAATTTCCAGGTCTTTGATCTATCTTGAATTGACTCTTGTGCAGGATGAGAAAATGTGATTTATTTTCATTTTTCTGCATATGGATAACCAGTTTTGCTAACACTATTTGTTGAAGAGGCTGTCTTTTTTCCAGTGTTTGTTTTTGGCCCCTTTGTCAAAAATCTCATTACATCTTTGTAATTTTTCCTAAAGATAATCCTTTACAATTAACTAATAGAAAAAAAAAAAAAAAAACCTTTGTCAACTTCATGAAAATGAGACTTAAGGATTGTGTCGGGGCTGAGGACCATCTAAGGCCAACCCCCTTGACAGGGACATTGGAATCACAGAATGTAAGCCTTCAAAGTGGATTCAGAGATTGTGCCCACGGTTATTATTTGCTTGTTTATTTATGTGGTACTAGGGATGGAACCCAGGGGCCTTCTACCTCTGACCTGTACCCCTATCCCTATTTTACACTTTATTTCTAAACAGGGTCTCACTAAGTTGCTGAGAGTCTCACTCAATAAGTTGCTAAAGCTGACTTCAAACGTGAGATCCTCCTGTCTCGGTCTCCCAAATACTGAAATTACAGGCATGCACCACCACACCCAGCTTGTGCTTGTTTATTTTTTATTTTAATCCAGTGGACATGAACCGCCAGAGTGTCAGTCAATCCCCAACTTGTTTATAATTTTCATATAGATTTACATATGTGTACTATTTTAAGGAGAAAGTCCAAGGATTCCATCGGATTTCCAAAGCATTCTATCACTCTGCAGAGAATAAAGAAACAAAATCTTGTCCACTCTCGGTTTTCCCACCGGTAGAAACTGAAATGTGAAAAGACAGCGGCTTTAAGCCCTCATCACAGAGGGAGTTACAGTAGGCTTCGCTTCTTTTCATCAAGGTATTTTTAGTCTCGGGTGACTTCCCTCATGGCAGGAGCCCCCTTTTTTAAGTGCTGCTGGAACAAGCTGTCCTTAGAACAAAGGGACAGATTGGACCAACCCCTGGTTCTGCTGGTCCTGCCTTTAGTGACTCTGAGGGGAGTCCTTTAATAAGGACGGAAGGAGGCCACCTGGAGTAGAAGCCGAGGAAAAGTAAGGGACCTGCCGCTGGGGATGGGTGGAGGGGCAGGTGCAGACTGAAACGCTGGCTGTCCTTGGACCTAAATGACTCCCCTGAGAAGGTGGCAGAACCAGGGCCGTTGTGCTCATATCAAACCAGGAGCCAGATGCGGGGCTGGACGCAGCGTGATCTCTCCTCTCCCAGAGGGAGAATGGGGAGCGATTCACAGCAGGACCTTCCCAGAACAAAAGAGAAGGAAGAAATTGGGGCTGAGCACAATGAATACAAATACCAAACAGGCAGTCTGATAAAGCATCAAGCTTGCCAGAGAGATTTAAGCCCTTTTCTTGGCAAGAACGCGCTATGTTTTAGTAATAAGATCCTTTTACAGGAAAGCAGGTGCTTTGTAGACAAACGGGTCTCAATGAGCACGCATCAATAGGTTTGGCTGAAAACATTCCAGTACCAAAGAACAGAATAGGTAAATCAAAGATGGGGCGCCATGACAGTTCAGTAAGTGGAGGCGCCCCGCCCAGAAGCTGCTCAGTCTCAAACCGCTGTGCCAAGTGGCACAGGGCTCAAGACAAGTGTTAGTTAAAGTAGTAGATTAGGATGATCAACTAATTAAATTGTGAGGAGTAGTGTTCCAACATGAAGCAAGAGTCAGCAGCAGCGGGGCGATCCCAACTAGCCAGGGAGCAAGGGCATTTGCAGGATCAGAAGCCGCCGCAGAAGCCGGTCTCTCCACAGTATCACCGACCTAACTAACTCCACTCATCCTTCCTGGACTCCATTTTGCCTCTTTAACTTGTTTTCCTTCTGAGTTGTCCAAAGTCCTCCAAGTACCTTGGGTCCCAGGGACAATAGGTCTGATCGATAAACATCTGTAAGAAGAGGAACTGAAACTACCCCCCACCCCAAGCAATGACAAGTCTTACAGCTCACTCCATGATGACACATTGCCCCCTAAGCAGAACAATTACCCCATGACAGAGTTAGGTTGCTAGATAGAAAGGTCAGGGCAAGCCGGGGACAGACTTGAGGGAAAGTTCAGCTGCCTCCAGCGGTGTGAGGAGGCTAAAAGGTACTCCCCAAGATAGCCTCTGGCAGTTATGGTATTTACATTGCTCCTTTAAACAACCCCCCTGGGATTTCACTTAGGCACCTATGGGGAAATTTCCAACATTGCAAAAGCAGCACAGATGTACTAAGATATGGCTCAGCAGGAAAAGAGACAGTGACCTTTCCAAATGCAGAGATGCAAGAGAGGGAAAGGTTTCCAGACTGAATAAAGTTCACCATGTAAAAGCCATTTTCTACTCCTGAAAGCAGGCCCTGACCCTTCTTGGAATATAACCCTTTTATCATGGCTTTCTGTACACTGTGCTCTACTTCCCTAAATAAATCTCTTATGTTCCTCAATCTGTGTTCTCCTTTTGAATTCTTCCTTTTAGAAGAAGAAGACAACAGGAGCTAGGGCTGCCCCTTAACCGGAAGTAATCATCTAAAATGGGAACCAAATTGGCGCATGAAGCAACTTCAACCTGTCCTGAGATAACCGATCAACCAGCTCAAGGTATGACCAAGATTAATTCCTTTCCCAACCATGCAAGCTCCCAGCTATGTGAGCTCCCCACCCTCGCCTTTGTTCTCCATCTCTATAACACCCCAAAGTCCCTGTCAAAGACAGACCCGAGGCCACTGGACCTTCTCGGTATGGCCACACTGATTAAAACTCCTTTTCTGTCTCCGTTGCTGCTTGTCTTTTTAACTGGGCAGGGCAGAGGCCAGTCCACTGAGAACCCCGGAGCTGGAGCCTTTGCCCTAAAACTCTGGTAACCAATGGACTCCGTTATGGGGAGAGGTGACTTTTACAGAAGTGAAAAAATTCCAGAAATATCTCATTTTCTTTTACATAACTGTAAACTTGTCTCTTTCACATGGCACGGATAGCAAATGCAAAAGATGCTGGAGTTGTTGTTTTTGTTTTTTGTTTTTTTGGTTTTTTTTCCAGTCTTGTGTCCATAAAATGAGAAGTCAGAAGGTATGAGGTATAAGAATTGGACTGTTCTGACAGTGACCTGTGCGTTGCAGTCAGAATTTGGATTGTTAAAATCATATCCTATTGAGCTATCTAGAAATTATCTACAATAATATATAAAACAAGATAACTTTAATAGGCAATTAAAAGAAACTAAAGATTTGTATGACAAAAACTCTAATAAGTAGAATGGAGATCTTATTTGCAATAAGCATACTATAGATAAATGTTATACTAGCTTCTTAGCACTAGAAATTGCAAAAGAACAAAAAAAAGAAAAATCAAAAGAAACCATGTGATTATCCAGGCATGGTGGCATAGGCCTATAATACCAGTACTTGGGAGGCTAAGGCAGAAGGAACATAGGTTTGAGAATAGCCTCAGCAAGTAGTCATTAGGTTGATGAGTCTCTATTTCAAAATTAAAAATAAAATAGGTCTGAGGGTGTAGCTCAGAAGTAGAATGTCCCTGGGTTCAAATCCCATACCAAAAAAAAAAAAAAAAATCATGCAATTAACTAGTATTTTTACAAGATGTTAGAGTTTGCTATTGCTAAATACACCGATTCCAAGTTGGGCATGGTAGTACTTGGGAGGCTGAGACAGGAGGATCCCAGGTTCGAGGACAGCTTCAGTAAATAGTGAGATTCTCTTCAATCTAGTGAGAGCCTGTTTCAAAATAAAAATTAAAAAAAATACAAAACAGGGCTGGGAGTGTAACTGGGAGGTAGAATGCCCCCAGATTCAACACTCAGTACCAATAATAAATAAATAAATAAATAAATAAATAAATAAATAAATAAATAAATAATCAACCTGACTCCTCACTTGGGCCTGCAAATGTCCAAAGAGTAACTTAAAGGGAGATAAAAAAAAAAACAAAAAAAAAACCTTGACACCTCTACCTCCATTTTGCATCTGCCTCCTTTGCTCTGAGTCAGTTACCGTGGATTCCAGGAAGAGATCGAATTGATCAAAGCTTTGTGATGAGTCAAAACTCCTCCCCCCATCAGACAATAGTAACTCTTATCCCTGCCATCAACTCTGAGACAACGATCCTGCAGACCACGTCTTGACCAGGACTGCTGCACTTCTCCCTTTCTCTATACCGTCTGGAAGGCCGGGGACAGTTGGTCCCTTCTGTCTTCCTAGGACAGCTGTATTAATTCAGGTTCCTTTTCTACTTTTCCACTTGACCTTTGAGGAGAGTGGAGAGACCTGATTTGCTGGGGCCGCCAGAGACAAGCCACTGGCCTAGGACTCTGATAATTGATGTCAAATTTGACATCCAAATAGCATCTTTGTTTTTAGCCTCATAAAATAGACAAGCAATGTATTTTAGAAAAGACATAAGTCATCCAAGCTGAGTATTTAAATCCCCAAATGAATCAACATTATTATGAAAGAGACTCCCTCTAAAATTAACGACAAGTTTATGATCACTTGTTTTTCTATATCCCTGGGTTTTCTTATGCTGAGAGTAAATGGTGAAGGGATGCCCCCACCCCCACCCAAGGCAGCATGGAAGCTGAGATTAACAGGTTCTCTATCTAAATCGGCATATGTCTATTCCTTTTATAAGACAAGAATGTCCACGTGGGAGCTGCTGCCTGTCTAATAAAAGCTTTCCTTGTCCATGTGTTCTCTGAAGATGGAGATTTGAAACAGGAAGGGTTTTCTTTATCTTTCTTCAAAGCTGGCCTTGAATAAAACCTATTTTCCTGACGATTTGGCTCTGAGTATTTCTGGAATATGAGGAACAGTAGAACCTAGCCTCTTGCCCCAGTAACAGTTGGATACCTCTAAGTTATAGCTTTGGAGTTTTCCTTATGAAAGCAGTTATTGTGCCTGGTGTGATGGCACAGGCCTGTAATCCCAGTACTTGGGAGGCTGAGATGGAAGAATCAGGTCAAGGATAGCCTCAGTAGCATAGCAAGACTCTCAGCAACCTAGCACGACCCTGTTTCAAAATAAATAAGTAAATAAATAAATAAATAAATAGAGGTTGGGGTGTAGCTTGGAGGTAGAAAGTTCCTGGGTTCAATCCCTAGGAACTTTCTACCTCCAAGTAGAAAAAAAAATTAAAATTAAAGTCATTATTGTCATTAAAGACATGGTTGAAATTACAAAATTATTGTCATTAAATACATGGTTGAAATCACAAAAAGATTGGAAAAAGAAAAATCACATTTTACTTTTAAGACTTCTACATACAAGTTTCTCTACTTATTTTCTCCTAATAGAGTCAGTTTCACAATGCATATATTTTAATATTCCCATTTTTTAGTTTAAAATAAAATCAACTTCCAATGTTATATACTTACTGCCAATAATAACTTTAAATGTTATTATACTTTATATCATCTAAAATAATATTTTTTTGCAGTAGTGGAGATTGAACACAGGGGCATTCTACCTCCAAGCTACACCCCCAGCCCTATTTTTTATTCTTTATTTTGAAACAGGGTCTCACTAAGTTGCAGAGTGCCTCACTACACCCCTCACATCAGCCAGTGTAGGTTTTGGGTTTTGTTTTGTTTTCAGAACTAGGCATTGAAACCAGGGTGCTCTATCTCTGACTTTCTTTCCCAGCCCATTTTATTTTATTTTAGTGCTGGGTAGTACCTCTGAACTTCACTCCCAAATGTATTTTTATTTTGAAGGAAATTCTCACAAAGTTACTGAGGCTGGCCTCAAACCTGAGATTCTTCTATTTCCTCCGGTCTCAGCCTCCCAAATGCTGGGATTACAAGTGTGTGCCACCACGCCTGGCTCTTTGTAAAGTTCTAATCCTATTATTTGACTGATTTTCCTAGTTGAGTTGTTTTGAACCTCTTCCTCTTATACGACCGTATCAGCCTGAAGACTGAAGTCAAGATTTAGTTTAAAAAGACAACTGCCTGTATAAAGATTATTAACTACATTTTGAAGCACTGAAGAGATAAAAAGAGAAAACTAAACAACCATGGACATAGCAACAATGGGGTGCAGAAGGTTCCCCTTCTTTGGGGACTAAAGAGAAGCTTGGGGGAGGGGCGCTAAGGAGTTGAAGCCCAACCTCTGGGCAGTGTGCTGCGTAGCTGGTGCTAGCGACTCAGTACACAGACCTGCCACCCCACAGCTGTGGAACTCCAACTGCCTGCCTGCCTTCCTTCTTCCTTCCTTCCTTCCTTTCTCCCTTCCTCCCTCCCTCCCTTCCTTCCTTCTTCCTTTCTTCCTTTTTATAATACTGGGATTGGACTCAGGGGCATTCTGCCTCTGAGCTCCACCCCATCCCTAATTGTTTTGTTTTAATTTTGAAACAGGGTCTCACTAAGTTGCTGAGTGCCTTGCCAAGTTGCCAAGGCTGGCCAGGAATCTTCAATCTTCCTATCTCAGTCTCAGCTTCCCAAGTACGAGGATTACAGGCATGCCCTACCATGCCCAGCTTTGGAATTCCAACTTCCAAGAGCTGCCTGCTGCTGTGTCTCTAGAGGGGCACATTAAGTGTAGTTCTGGGATTAGAAAAGCTGCAAGCTGGATTCAGCTCTGCCATAGTAATTGTCTGCAGTTACAGGAGTATAGAATTGCCGAGGAGATGTTGACAGCAAGAGGAGCAAGCAGGAAGTCTTGCTTTCCATTCTTGCCCATCTTGTGACCTCCCTCAAAACTTACCAATGGGAAAGGCCAACAGGGAGCCAGACGGCAAAGCAGAAATGTGGTGCGTAGACACGCGGCCTGCACAGCGCCAACCCGAGCACAAAGGGTGATTTGGAGCTGGGGCTATGACTTGGTAACCCGGCACAGTAACCCTGTCAAACATTGTCCAATTTGAACAAGATACTATTGCTGAAAACTAGATGGTGATTTCTCACTAGCACCAAAGCTCCAATATGGACTGAAGCCCTGCAGGCCAATTTTTAGTTCCAAGTGTGACAAACGGGCTCTCATTGGGGGTGAGGCCTCCAGAAGGATTAGTGTGGCTGTCTGTCCTCTCTTGAGCAGAACCCTATTGGGAACTTTAAGCCAATGATCAATACTTTATTCTCCCAGAGTGTTTAATTTATAACTCATACTTCTGCCTGGCTGCAGAAAGGTTTATACAGTACTTCCTGCTAGGATAGAATGATGTTATTTCTAAGCCTCAGACCTATAGTAACTGAGCGAATTCCCCTACAAATCTAAAAGAGATAATACTCTGTTGCCATGTGAATTTTTTTTTTCTCTTTCTCGTGTGATACGAAATTTGGCTGTAAAATCTTTCCTCAATTCCATCCTCTACTGCAATATCTAACTACGACTGAAAACGAGCTCCATTCAAGGTGTTATTGTACTGGTTATGTCTGGCTATTTCCAAAGAGCAAAGCTCAGTTTAACTACCGGGGGAATTATGCTAAGGTCATTAATCACAGATGTACAGCTTGAATTGTTTTTGAATATCAGTTGAAATTCAAGACTGTATTGAAATTTTAATAATTAATCAGGCATATGCAATGTTAATGAAGCCCAATATACTCTGTAGGGCTTGTTGTAACACAAGATAGGTACATGAAAGCATTCATCACACTATTTAAATGAGACCACCAGTACTCATCGAAGTAATAGCTTCCCTAATTTAAATTTAAGCAGTTTTGCATCAAATTATTGAAATTAAAGTCAAATCAAAAATAGGATTGGCCATAAAAAGGTCTTAATTCCAGTTGTTATAAAAGTGATATAAAAATAATATTAATATAAATAATAATATTCTTTTATTTTACATATATCTGTTGACTAAAGTAATAAAATACTTTTAAATAATAGAAAACATACAATAATTTTTTTTACCATAGCACAAAGAATATGCTTATAAACTATATCCATGAAAAATATGGTTTTAATAATGATGTTAAATAATGGTAGTTCATTTGTAAAAATATTTTTGTTACACATGTATACATCCAGATTTTACCATTGTATGTATTTGCAATTGCAGTTATTATATATTTATTAGTTCACCCGTTCAAAGCATCATTTCAAAAATGCAAAAAAAGTAGGCGACTGCTCTTGCCTTAGTGGAATGTAGTCTAATAAAATCCAGGACTTTAGTTCTACCTTTCTTGTACAGTCACCCCATTCTGTTGCTATTATTTTGTGGTTTTGGTGGTTGAATCCTGGGCCTCATACATGCCAGGCAATCACTCCAACACTCAGCTACATATCCAGTCCTTTTTATTTTATTTTGTTTTGAGGCAGGATTTCACTACGCTGCCCAGGCTGACCTCAAACTTGTAATGCTCCTGCCTTGCTTCCTAAGTAGTTGAGATTACAGGTGTGTGTGACCTCAACTGGCAGTGTGATTGCCTTTTTGTTTTGTTTGTGATCCTTGAATACAATTCAAAAATCCTTTTTTTAAGCGATCCTCCGATGCAATTATCGGTCTGAGAAAGCACTTGATTCCAGGCTGAGACATAATATTTGCAAATTCTGTCAGGATAGCAATCAGGTGTTTAATCTTTGCATCCTTTGTTATATACAAATACCTATGTCATGTTATCACTTAGAAAACAAATTCAGCAGCTCGTGATGGTGCATGCCTGTAACACCAATACTTGGGAGGCTGACGTAGAAGAATTGCAGGTTCAAGACCAGCCTTGGCAACTTAACGAGACTCTCAGAAACCTAGCGAGAACCTGTTTCAAAAATAAAAATTAAAAAAAAAAGAAACAGGGTTGGGGGTGTATCTCAGAGGTAGAATGTCCCTGGGTTCAATCCCTAGTACCAATAAATAAAAATAAATGAATGCATAGATAAATAACACATCCAGCCACTATTTATAAAATATACCTGGGCTATATAAAAGGTTAAAGTTTTTCTAGATAAGTAAGCACTAACCAAATTCACAAGATCATATTTGCCAGATAATCTACTTGATGGAGCCATGAGAAGAAAGAAAACTTTCCTCTTTGGTTTGTATCTAGTCATTTAATTTGTTTTTTATATTATTATCATTATGTTTGCCATTTCCAGGAACTTCTAAGAATTCATTACTACTGATTGCTGTAACAAAGTTTAACTAAATTTCAGTTAAAGATAGGAGTATTCACAAAGATTGTGCCAGGAGTTGACAAAGATTTATTTTAGATTCTTTATAAAGTTGCTCCTCAATATCTGTGGGAGATTGGTCCCAGGATCCCATTATATACCAAAGTCTGTGAATTCTCAAGTCCTTTATGTAAAATGTCATGGTATTGGCATAGTCTCCATATACATCCTCTCATATAAATCATCTCTAGATTACTTATAGTCAGTAGGATATAAATGCTATATAAATAGTTGTTATACTATCTTGTCTAGAGAATAATGATAGGAAAATGTCTATACATGCTCAGTACAGATATCACATTTTTTTCTGAATATTTTAAATACATGATTAGTTGAATCCATGAACTAAAAACACACAGATACTGAGGGCCTACCGTTTTTCTTTTCTCTTCTTTTTTATTGTGGTACTGGGGATTGAACCCAGGGGCTTTCTACCGTTGAGTAACATCCCCAATCCTATCTTATTTTCTTTCTCTTTTTTTTTGCGGGTCTGGGGATTGAACTCAGGGGCATTCTACCTCTGAGCTACACCCCCAGCCCTAGTTTTTATTCTTTATTTTGAAACCAAGTTGCGGAGTGCCTCACTAGGTAGCTGAGGCTGGCCGTGAACCTGGATCCTCCGGTCTCAGTCTCCCGAATGCTGGGATTACAAGCATGTGCCACCACGCCCGGCTCCTTATTTTCTATTTTGAAAAAAGATCTTATTAAGATGCTGGGATCCTTGCAGAGTTGCTGAGGCTGGGCCTAAGCCTATTATCCTGTCTCAGCCTCCTAAGTACTGGGATTACACTCGTGTCCCACCATGCCCAGCTCTCTACTGTACTTCTTTTACAATTGAATTTTTTATTTTTGCAAATTTTATATGACTGATTGATGTGGAGACTGCTCAACTGTAATGGCACAATGAGTAGATAAAATATGTCCAGTTCAGTAATGGGCATTAGGATGTCAAGATTATAGAATGATTATTAAATTCACAAAAGGAATCATTTGGAAAATGTTTCTTTTTAATAATATGTATGACTTAAAGTGAGTATGTGTGCCAGGTACATCCTGAAATCATTCATTTAATCTTCATGATTTACGAGGAGGCTGTTATTAGCTCCCATTTTTACAAGAGGAGAATGAATTAAAAGCTAAAGACATTTATTTATAATTACACAACTAATAACTGACATGATCGCATTCTTCCTATTGAAGCACCTGAAAGTTGTTGTTCCTTAGAACAGCTTTTCTTGCCCATAGTACCAAGGAAATACTGCATAGCATTAAAACTAGAAAAATTAGAGCCTACCAGTGTTACCAGAATCCTAGGCCAGAGGCCCAACTCTGGGGTCCCAACAAATTAGTTCCTGCCCCTCACAGCAAAAAATCAAACAGAAAAAGGGAAGGAAAGGAGCTTTTTAGCTCTGAGCTAAACCCCCTGCCTATTATTGTTGTTATTATTTTAATTCATTAATTTGTTTATTTATTTTAAAGTGAGTTCTCGCAAAGTTGCTGAGAGTCTCGCTAAGTCACTGAGGCTGGCTTCAAATCTGCAAATCCTCCTATCACAGCCTCCCAAGTACTGGGATTACAGGCACACACCACCATGCCCAGCTGGGAAAGGAGCTTTAATCAGTATAGCTACACTGGGAAGACAAAGGGGACTGGTGTCCTTAGCCCTACTTTTATGGGCTGACAGACTTTGAGGTTTAACAGAAAGGGGAATGAGAGTGAAGATTGGGGTCTGCATAGTTGTCAAAGCAAGTGGATCATCATCTCAGGATTAGTCCAGTGGGGTCTTGTCACCATAAGAACGCTGCCAGGCATTGTGGAGCAGGCCTGTAATACCAATATTTGGAAGGCTGAGACAGGAGGATTGTAGGTTAGAGACCAGCTTCAGTAATTTAGAGAAACCCTGAGCAACCTAGTCAAACCTGTTTCAAAAGAAAAATAAAAAAGGACTGTGAGTATATCTTGGAGGTAGAATGCCCCTGGGTTCAATACCCAAGACCAAAAAAGGAGGAGGAGGAAGCGGACGAGTAGGAGGAGAAGGAAAAAAGAAAAATAGTTGCTGTTTCCTTGGACATAGTTTTAACTTTTATCATAAAATGTTGATTCATCAGATTGGTTGTTGCTAAAATCCAAGGTGACTGAGGAAGAGAATGGCTCAAGAAAACTAAGGAGGAGGAGGGGAAAAAAGAAAAGAAAAGCAATCAGAGAGGCAAGATGGAGTTAAAATATAGTTAAGTTAGGACTGGTTCCTCCTTCATCAGGAGCAAGAGAACCTTTTGGTGTCACGCATGGTGGCACACACCTATAATCTCAACACTTGGAGGCCTTGGACAGAGGGATCTCAGGTTTGAGGCCAGGCTCAGCAAATTAGTGAGACCTTGTTTCAAAAAATAAAAAGGGCTTGGAGGTATATCTCAGAGGTAGAGTATCCCTGGATTCAATTCCCAGAAATCCACCCCACCCAAAGAAAAAGAGGATCTCTTGGTTCAAAGATGGTGATCCTTTAGTTTAGGGCTTTCAGGACCAAAAGAACATATGACCTTATATTGGGCATTCCAAAGGCCAGGGAACTCCATTCTTTTGTACCTATAGCCATTCTGTGGTATGCTCTCCACACTCACTCCAGAAATCTTTTCATATAGACATTCTCTCTATTCTCCTCCAATTCCAAGGGCAACTTTCCCAAGTCCAGTTCCCTCCAGCTTCCAGTTTAATCTCTTTTAAGATCTCGACTGTTGGTTATCAGGTGTCCAAGGAGGTCCCTTCAAAGAAGAGAAGGGGACCTCGTCTTGGTGGACAGGTTCCTGACAGTCACAGTTAAAAAGATCTTCAAGATGCATCAGAGAGAAGGCACAGGAAGGAATCATTTAGGACAGCAAAGAAATGGGTGTTGGTGACCCTTGCTTCTCCGAGAAGAGGGGTGACTCTCCCAGGGTTGAGCGCTCTGCCTTTATATGTGATTTTTCAGGAAAGAAGTATCCAAGTGCTCAGACGAGCTTCTTTGAAAATCAAGTCTCATGACAATCATTCTATATTTTGGCTTGAGAATGTTCCTCTTTGGTCAAAACAATATAGCCATAAATCCTCTGTGGGCACATTGTGTACATCTTTGCATCTGGTGACATGTAAGTTAATGTGTTTTTGTTCTAGTTGAGCTGTTACAAGCCGATGATGAAGGTTTTGTTCATCTAACTAAAGGGACAAGCATGACTAGTCATGCTTGTAGATTCAGGTCTCCATCTACTTAGGGCCTCTTTCTCTCTCTCCCTGGGAGGCCACCTACTTTGAAATGGCTCTCTAGAAGCTTTGGGTGTATCCTCTATGTCAACTACTGGGCCTGGCACACAGTGGAATGTGTTTAAAGGAGGAAATGATGGAAGGAAAGTGTGTTCACAATGATGAGGGAGAAATTCATATTTTAAAATCCACTTTCAGAAAAACCCAGTGTATGAGAGGTCGCCACTAAGGCAGAAGAAAGAAGCAGAGAAATCCAGGACTACACAGAATGTAACTTAGTAGAGACTTAAGAACAGAATAATGTGTTGAACAATGGGAAAACAGGAGGCTTCTGCACCCAAAAGCAGGCAGAAAGGTTTCTTATGCTAGGCTCAAACAAGATGGGCCATGGTCAACAAGAATGTACCTGGGCTTTCTCAAAAACTACTAATGTGTCAGACATCAGTTAAGAAAAACTGCAGGTATGGCACAAAATGCCCAGCTGACTATCTTAATGACTTTATCCTATAGAATTAAGAATGTGTGCAGGTTTACCTGGCAGGCAAAATGGTGATTATGACCAGGATGGCTATAGTCAGAGCAAGCTGAATCCTTGTACAAGGCTAGAGAAATACATATGTTATACAGGGAGAAGGGAAGAACCACCTCTATTACATGGTTACTATTCATCTCCTTTTGATTATCTGCTCATTGTCCTACTGGCAGACCCAGTAGGACACACATCATTGCTAACTCTTTCTTTTGCCCACCTATCCCACTGACTTAGCTTTCTAGTGATTAGAAGTATCTTGGTCATCTCTCATTAAGATAGCAAAATGCCATAGACTGAGTGGCTTAAATAACAGAAATTTATGTTCACAGTTCTGGAAGCTGAAAGCCCAAGACCAAGGTGCATCAATTTGGTATCTGATGGGGGCACTCTTGTAGAAAGCCACCTTCTCAATGTGTCTTCACATGATCAGAGAAACTGAGCTCCCTGCTGTCTCTTCTTATAAAGACTAATCATATCAGGTCAGGACTCCATCCTCATGCCCTCATTTAACCTGAATGACTTCCTCACCCCAAATATAGCCACACTGCAGCGTTTGTGTTACAACATATAAATTTTGCAGGGGACACATTCAAGGTACAGCAAGAAGCTAGTACCCAAGTCAACATATCACTTCTAATCAGTGGTTTCTATAAAATGCTTCAAACCTGGTTAGACATAGCAACAGACTTGGGGGTAGAGGGATGGGGGGGAGGCGGTTAGTGCACACTGCTAAAGATCCTGACAGTAAAGACTTTAGAACTAAAGGCCTTCAGAAGTTGTCTGATCCAGCGCCATATTTGTTTTAGAAGAACTTGTCATCCAATAAGAAGTAACTACTTAACACTATAGAGTTAGTGACAGAGTTAGGATCAGAAACCAGGTTCCCTCACTCCTCATCTTTATCACGTTTCCCAAATGTTGCTCCATAGATAATATGTACAGGAGTTGTCTTTCTACAGTATAAATATGTTTGCTTATTTGGACTTATTTAGCACTTTTCCCCTTCATAAATACGATAAAATTAAGATTGTCACATTCCCTTCCCATTGGAGGCAGTCTAATTCCACACCATCATGTGTCATGCCTCTCATTATTCTCTTAATTAAAGTCAATACTAGGTCTGAGGGGGAAATCAATTTCCAGGATGGAAAAAAAAAAGGACAGTAAGATCCTAATGCCTAGGAATACCATCTTCCTTTGCCTTTAAGTCATCAAAGAGTAGATCTATCATCAGTGATATTTTTCCAGGCTCTAAGGCAGTTTTTATGCCTCTACCAAAGAAGGTAAGGATCAAAATGGTGCCCTCTCTCTTGGAACTTTGGGCTGGGCCTGGGAATTAAATTTCCATAAAGTAGATTAGCAGGGGAAGAGCATTCACAATTATTTAATGTAAGTTTTATGTGACACAGGAATGCTCATAAAGAAAAGAAGATTTAAGGAAGCAGAGTCACTTAAAATTGAGTTGGGCAAAGAGTAGTAAATTGTGAAAACATGAAAGGCAAGGGGTCTGGAGTAGAGTAGTGTACTGCATGTGGAGAAGTGACTAAAAAGATAAGGGTTAGTTTAACAAGGCTTAACTTCCTGCCCTTGATAGTAGGAATGTTATGTCCTCCTGGAATAGGGAGGGCATCTTCCATATGAGAGTTCCAGCTCCTACTTTCAGGAAGAAAGAGGGGAGGTCAGCCTGCCCTGCTTGCACCTGCTGTTTTTTAGGTACCCTTAGCTCAAAACAATCCTTATGCCAACATGGCATATTTGAGGATGATGTGTTCTGAATTCCTTCAGGTCAACTCTGTGTGTTGAAAGTAGGTCTGAGAGTTCCAAAATTGTTGTCATTATCTTCCCTGGCAATCATTTATAGAGTAAGAAAGAAATCTATGTATTCTCGATTACTCTCCATGTCGATGTTCCTTCCAGTCGGAAGCACACACATACTTACCAAGAAGAACAGATTATTGGCCACACCCAGTGGTACATACCTGTAATCCCAGCAACTCAGGAGGCTGAGGCAAGAGGATCCCAAGTGCAAGGGTAGCCTCAGCAATTTAGTGAAACCTTGTCTCAAAATAAAAAATGAAAAAAAAAAAAAGCCCAGGGATGTAGTGTAGTAGTAGAGTACTCCTGAGTTCCAATCCCTAAAACAAAACAAAACACCATCTTATTGAAGTTGAAAGATCCGATTTGAGATCCGGCTTGGCCACCTTTGGGTTGGGAAACGACAACTCTGTACCTTCACATCCATTTGTGGTGGAAATCAAAAGAAATGATGCATGAGAAAGACCTGTTGTTATGATTAGATATAGGATGTCCTCTGACGTGCTTCTGTATTAATGTTCAGAATTAATATAATTAGGTTGTGAGGGCTATAATCTCATCAGAGAATAAATCCATTGTAATGGATTTACTGGGTGGTAATTTAGGCAGGTCAGGGTGTGTCTGAGGAGGTGGCTCCCTGGGGGCGTGGCCTTGGGGATTACATAACGCCCCTCCTCCCCTTGCTCTCTCTCTTGCTTCCAGCTTCTAGGATGTGAGAACAGAGCCTTGTTCTCTCCTGCTCTCTGCTTCCTGCTGCCATGCCCTGACCTAGGAAGACCCATCCTGATGTGGACTGAACCTCCGAAACTGTGAGCGAATACATCTTCCTTCTTTTAAGTTGTGTGTGTTTCAGGCTTATTGGGTCACAACAGAGAGAATGCTGACCAGAACACCTGGTAAATATATTGCTTTAGTATTTATCAGTATATCTTCTGAGGAGAAAAAGTAGTGTGTTTAAAAGAGACTGACAGAGAGGGAAAGTCAAAACAGATTTATGGATAGTCTGCTTGTGAAGTATACTCATTTCCAGTTCTTAGTCTTGGTCATCATGGAAAAAATAAAAGGTGATATATGAGACCAACCTTAAATCAATTAATTCTCATCCTGTCGAATGCAGGCCAATAGTTATAACCTTCCTAGAAGTTTCTGAATTTCACACAGACTTTGTAAAAATAATTTTATGAAGAATTGCATGGTAGCCAGGCGTGGTGGTGCACGCTTATAATCCCAGCATTTGGGAGGCTGAACCAGAGGATCGGGGTTCACGGCCAGCCTCAGCTACCTAGTGAGGCACACTGCAACTGAGTGAGACCCTGTTTCAAAATAAAGAATAAAAAAATAGGGCTGGCGGTACAGCTTGGAGGTAGAATGCCCCTGGGTTCAATCCCCAGTACCACAAAAAAAAAAAAAAAAAAATTGCATGGTTTTCGGCAATGTGGTCAATTTATTGCTTTCTCCATAATTACTGTATTTTTTTTTTTTTGGTTTGAAAAACATCATTGACTGGGTATGGTGGGGCATGCCTATAATCCCAGATACTTGAGAGGCTGAGGTAGGAGGATACCAAGTTCAAGACTGTGTTTCAAAATTAAAAAAAAAAAAAATTAGGCCGGGCGTGGTGGCGCACGCTTGTAATCCCAGCATTCGGGAGGCTGAGACCGGAGGATCCGGGTTCGCGGCCAGCCTCAGCTACTTAGTGAGGCACTCCGCAACTTAGTGAGACTTGGTTTCAAAATAAAGAATAAAAAATAGGGCTGGGGGTGTAGCTCAGAGGTAGAATGCCCCTGAGTTCAATCCCTAGTACCGCAAAAAAAAAAAAAAAAAAAAAAAAAAAAAAAATTAAAAAGCTGTGGATGCAGCTCAGTGGTAGAGTGATTGCATGTTTGAGGTTCTGGGTTGGATTTTCAGTTAAAAAAAAAAAGTCCAAGAAGGGAATAAAAATGACTTTAAGATTTTAAAACTCTGAGTAAATATGTATTGAATAATGCATAAGTTCTTTCTGGGTCACATCTACAGTTTATTCAGTGTCACTTTAAAGACTTAAAGTCCCTGTATTTCCCATTTACAGTCACTGAAATTCTGTGGCTATTTTCAGATAAGCTTCTCATGGCTTATTCACATTTCTTCACACAGAGTAATAAGGTAATGAACAAGCACAACTCTTAATTGAAAAGTTGTCTCTTGAAGCAGTATTGAATTC
Source organism: Graphiurus murinus (assembly GCA_004027655.1). NCBI lineage: Eukaryota > Metazoa > Chordata > Mammalia > Rodentia > Gliridae > Graphiurus > Graphiurus murinus. Next base: position 21,641 of record PVLC010003896.1, on the reverse strand, counting down.
AATTGCAATTAAGTATTTGTGGAGGGATAATGATCTTTTTTAAGTTCCAAGTATCTATTTGTTTCATTAAACTAGGTTTTTTGGAAGTATTTATCAATCTGGGCAGGGGATTCTATTGTGCTACGGTGTTTATTTCTCTGCAGAGAATATATCTTTCACTTGGAAATTGTTCGCCTTTTTGATGATGCAAGCTAAACTTGACAACCCATGATAAAAATAAAGTCAGTTTATTATGTGGGCCTAGCTAGGTATATACATGCTCTAAAATAAGACTTAATCACTGTGTATTTTAAAGTCCTGTCCTTATTTTTTCTACTCTAAAACCTTAGCCTACCTAATAAGAAGTAACTCATAAATATATATGCATAAGTATATGTATGTATACATAGAATATTATATCAATGCTGATTAGTTTCTATTAAAATATTGATATTGCCTGGAGTGGTGGCTCACACCTATAATCCAGGTATTTGGGGGCGCTGAGACAGGAAGATCACAGATTGATAGCCTCAGAAACCTAGGGAGACTCTCAGCAACCTAGTGAAGCTCTGTTTCAAAACAAAACATAAAAAGGCTGGGGGTGTAGCTTGGAGTGAGAATGCCCCTGGTTTCAATCCCTAGTACCAGCAACACAACAAAAAATCTGATACTATCTTTTACCAGATGGAAAAATTTCCTAAACCACTGTGGCGAAGACTATTGGGAGCCACCTTTGTCTATTCACACCTTTCTACCGGTACTTGGAGTATAATCAGTTGTCAAGTCCTCCTCAGTGCTGGGTGGAGATGGTGGAGGTGGGAGTTGAACCTCCCAAGTCATTCTGCTCGCCAGAGATTGGTGGGATGGCTCCTGATCCAGCACCAGCCAATGAGACAGAACTCCATAGAGCGCGGCTCCTAAAAATAGGACAGGAGAAGGAACATGCTCTCCACTGCTGACTCACTGGAGGCTTTTGTGCGAGAACATGATCTCTGAAAGTGCTGTGGCCAACTTGTGACCACAGGGAGGTAAGAGAAGATGGCTCACATGCTTCGAGGAAGGGAAACCAGAAAGATGACATTGTTTCCTTTAATGAACCTCTGATCCGATGACCCCTCAAGACCACCTTCGCTGCAGACTTGTTATTTTGTTTGCTTTTGTGGTACTAGGGATTGAATTCAGGGGCATTCTACCTCCAAGATACATCTCCAGCCCTTGTATTTTATGTTTTTGCTTTGGAATAGGATCTTACTAGGTTGCTGAGAGTCTCGCTGCATTGCTGTGACTGTCTTTGAACTTGTGATCCCCCTGTCTCAGCCCCCCAAGTACTCGGATTACAGGCCTAAACCACCGTGCCTAACTTTTCAGACTCCTTCTTATATAAGAATTTCCCCTTACCTTTTGAGCTGGGTATCCTGTTATATTCATGCAAAAGTAATATTCTACCAGATACAGCCAACAGTTAACTAATTGGGTGAGTTTTGGAGTTGACTGTAAAAACACTCGAATTTAATGATACATCATTGTCCTGTTCTGGTCCTAACTCTAATAATACACCAAATGAACATTGTAGTTTTTTGTTTTCGTTCTCCACCCCAGTCTAGATAGATATGTACTAAGACTCTTTACCATACAGATAAGTTGAAGCAGAACTAGGCTTTTCTCTTTTCTAGCCTGCTAGAAATTCCCTCCAAACTGCTGTAGTCCTTTACACAGGTACCTGGGACACTTAGAGTACCACTGAGAACCCCCATCCTTCCAAGAAAGGGACATGGGGCCCTGCATGCCTCATCCTCGGAGAGATCTGGAAGCTGACATCCATGTGCCATGAGACTGCAAGACCTAGTCCTGGGTTCATCTTTGCCTATCAGAGGGAAATGCTGGGTGACCCTAGCATTTGGGTTGACACCAAGCACTCTGTGTAAATGAAATATCAGTATTGCCTCCTTTATCTGGATTGGATTTCAGTATTGACTCTGGTAATTGGACAGTCAGAGTTGGTGAAGGAAGTTGAATTTAATCAAAATGGGTGAAAAGCCATTGGATTTGTGTGTGTGTGTGTGTGTGTGTGTGTGTGTGTGTGTGTGTGTATGTGTGATACTGGGGATTAAACCCAGGAGCATTCTACCTCTGAGATACACCTCCAGCCCTATTTTTAGTTTTTATTTACAAACAGGGTCTCACTAAGTTGCAGATTGCCTCACTAAGTAGCTGAGGCTGGCTGCAAACCTGTGATCCTCCTGTCTCAGCCTCCGAAATACAGGGATTACAAGTGTGTACCATCACGCCCGACTTGCTGAATGATTTTGAACAGGAAATCAGGCCCAGAAAAAAGCTGATTCCCCTCCTTTGCCTGCCTGGCCCCTCCAGGCCTCAGAGTCTGAGACTCCTGGTGAAGGCAGAAGCAGAGGTGGTCAGTCCCACCCAGGGTCAGATGCTAGCCTCCAGGCCCCGGGGTAAGTGACCTGGGCAAAATCACGTCTTGTCTTTCCACACACTGCCCTGTGAGATCAGGCAAGGATGAAAGTGTTGGGCAGCTAGTTGGACATTAGCAGATGGAGTCTGCTGAGGTAAACTGGAAGTTTACCTGCAAAGCCTTTCTCACTTTGACCCCTGCCCTGTGGCAAGGGGTTGGGGAGCAAGGAGCGTCATTAAAGTTGCAAAGGGCAAAAGGCAATGGGCCACCCAGTCATGTGGTATAAATAAGACACCCAGAAGGACTATAAAAACTCTACCCGTGAAAGACTCCAGGCAGCTTTCCATACCTGGAAACAGACTGCTCCAGGCCCTTTCTCTGTAGCGTCACCCTGTTGTCCCAGGCCGCCTTTCCATTCCTAGCAATGGCCATCCAGACGCTTTCCCCTGGAGCGCCACCCTTTCCCCCTTGTCATGGCCTTTCTCGTAAGGGTCTTCACTTCTCTAAATGACCCTTCTGTATCCCCTTGCCAAGCAGATAAGCAAGGACTGAGGTTGTGCAAAATAATTTAAAAATCTCCGACCTGGTATCAAAAGAATAGACAGGAGAGGGAAACCACACCACAGAGTCTTCTGTTGCAGTTCCTAACAAGGAAGGGAATGGAAAGGTTGGTTACAGGAGAAAGATGAAAGGGCTGGGGATACAGCTCCATGGTAGAGTGCTTGCCTAGCATTACAGGAGGCCCTGGGTTCAGTCACCAGCACTGGAAAAATAAAATAAATAAAATAAAGGGGTGGTGGTGGTGAGTGGGAATGCACCAGCAGTGACCCAAAGGAGCAGCATGACAAAAAGCAGCAGCTTAGTTAATAAGCAAACCCTGGAGAACTCCCTCCCCCGCCCTTCTCCTGAGTCACCTACAGTCAGTAGCTGTCTCATGAATAACATCCCAGTTGCAGAGAGCTATGTCCTGGGATAGCATCTTTCATCTGTTGTGTGTGTCTCTGTGTTATGAAGACCTTTGGGAGGAACTCATGACAGCAGAGGGGAACTAGGAGGCAGAGCCCTGGGGCTCTTGTGCTGGATCCAGAGACCACCTGAATCCTGGGATATCTCCACCCCAAGCACAGCATATATCCTGTCTGCTCTCTTCAGGATAAAGAAACTACTGTGTAGCACATGCATCTAAAACAAGAGGGTAGAATTCTGGAAATTCAGTTTTAACCATTCCATTTGGCCCTCTAAAATAATAACTCCAACTTGGTTCATCAGAAACAAAATTGAATCTGAGATTAAAAAAAAAAAATCCTTTGAAGGATGTATTCAGTGAATGAATGAAGGTATTTGGCAAACCACAATCCCTATTTGAACACGTATAGCCGTTTGAGCCGTTGTCCACAAATGCCCCTTCATTAAACAAGAAAGAATTCACTGTCCATTATCGCTTTATTTAATCACTTAAACAACATGCACATCATTACTCAATAGAAAGGTTTTACAATGTGGAAAAAGTCAGCAAGCATGCTGCATACTTTTCAAAGGTGTGTCTTTGTTAGGAGAGACCGGCAAGGGCGTGGTACAGACCACAGTCAGCATGAAGTTACAGGTTTATCAAAACAAGAGTCAGAGGACCGATCATTCCAGAAGATGGAAAATTTATAAGTTGGGGTACTGCTTGTGCTGGTATTTAGATTGGAGTCAGAAATAAACAAGGAAAAATAGTCTACTGAAAGTTTCGAGGTACTTCTTTAAAAAGGGCTTCTTTTTCTGTTTAACAAAGAAGCACTACTTTACAACGATTTGTGGGGCACTATTACACAAGGCACAACATTGGCAGGGCTTGAAGGAATATGGAATTCCAAATATCCCAATTGCTGGGATTTGGGTACAGACTGATAATTAACAGTGAATAGCAACAGATGAAATCATTTGCTAATTTGGGCAAGCAGGAAAACTTAATGGAAATCTGGCTAGAGTTGAGAGAGGAACTGTCCTATTTACTTTTCTCAGATCCAGAAACAAAAGATTCACACATGATTTAAAACTGTGGTCCCAAATAAAATGCTTGGTGCTTTATTTCTGTTTACTCAAAATTACTTTACTTAAAGTTTAATCATAATGGGGTACAAGGCATAGAATAATATTCCCTCCTCTTCACCCTAGTAAAGATTAAAAAAAAAAAAAAAAAAAGCATCACAGGAACTTCTGAAAATGTTTTGGGGGAAAAAAGTGACATTTTTTGAGTAGCAATGGAATGTTTTCTTAGTGGGTGGAAACAGCAACAGCAGATACTTGGAAACATAATACTATTTTTTAATTTAATGGAAAAAATACATTCAGACATATTGCAGTTATCTACAGTGTACAGAAAAATAAAATGTATTGCTGGTGTTCAGAATCATAAAAATCAGACAAAAACAAATTGTATTTACATGTGTAATATAAGTATTAGAAAGTCTAAAGTAGAGAAATATTTTAAATAGTCATTGTGTTAAGGTGGTTAAATAATGAGTACTTTTTTGTTTTTATTAACATTGTGCAGTATGTGTGTGTGTGTGTGTGTGTGTGTGTGTGTGTGTGTGTTGTGTGTAAAAGGAATAACATATATCAATGATTTTCTGTATGTAATTTTTAAGTTTGGGAATGCAAATCTTTAAGAACTTTTTCATACTGGGGATCAAACCCAGGATGTTTCTACCTCTGACCTGCGTCCCCAACCCTATTTTATTTTTTACTTTGAAACAGGGTCTTGCTAACTTGCTGAGAGTCTCTCTCTAAATTAGTGAGGCTGGCCTGGCACCTGGAATCCTCCTGTCTCAGCTTTCGAAGTACTGGAATTATAGGTGTATGCTACCATACCTGGCTTTGGGAACACATTTAAGAAAACATCATTGAATTAACTTGAAGCTCTATTGCATTATGTGTAGTCGAATTGCTCAAAATCACAGGTAAATTGTTGGTATAATTATCAATATTTACTGAATGTCCACAGTACCCTGTAAAATAAACACTCTGACTTTTTTTTTAATCAGAAAACACATTAAATGAAAAAGATCCAAGCTTACCATTCCTCTGTGTAATATCCACCTTCCTACAACCTCATAAGGAAGACCTGAAGACTTACACAGAAGTCTTTTCATTTGGCCACATAGCTCTTGCTATTATTTGAATTCCAATAGTCGAATGAGAGACAAACAAAGTAATAGTGGACAGTGGTGGCAAGGGTAGCTGGGTATCAGAATTACAATGGGAGCTGTTTTTGGAAATCATTGTAAATTTATATTTACTTATTGAGGGGGAAAAGCAAGGAATTGTAACAATTAAAAATTAGAAATCTCCGTTCCTTTCCTTCTCCTCACAAACCATTTCCTAGAGATAAGTCTTGTTAATGATCCAATGTATCTTTCCTCGACGTTGTATATGCTCATATGAACTATCAGAAAACAAATTTTCCATGAATTAAGTTACATGATTGTCTTAAGTCTAATTTCTGTTGCTATAGTAGGATACCTGAGACTGGATTATTTTATAAAGAAAATAGTCTTGTTCAGCTCACGGTCCTTGAGGATGGAAGTTTAAGATTGGCAGCCATATCTGCTTCTGGGTGAAGGTCTTGTGCCATTTTGTGCATGATTGAAAAACAAAAGTGCAAACAGCCACATGCAAAGAGTCACAAGAGGTAACCTTACTTTGTAACAACCTACTCTCATGTATCTAATCCAGTTCTGCCAGAGTGAGGACTCACTGGCTCCCAGGAAATGACATTAACCCATTCATGAGATCCCTGCCCGCAGCCTCCAACACTCCTAGTAGGCCCTGCCTTCCAATGCTGTCACACTGGAGAATTATGCTCCAGCACAAGCTTTAGAGGGTTCAAGACCTATTCAAACCACAGCAATGATTTAATTGCCTCTTATTAATAATTCATGATGTGGGCATCAACCAGTCCATGAGATAGAGAGGAGAGGCAGACAGTAGCAGGAGATAGTAGACACAGAGAAAAACAAAAACCAGGTTGGTTGTTTCAAAGTTATTTTCCTTATAGGGTTAAAGCAGAGGGGGCTTTCTCATACCAGATCGTGTTGACTGGGCCCCTTTGTGTTGGTTGCTGTGAATCTTCTATGTTTTGAAAAACTGGCCCAAGGCTGAGTTTGATTATGTACCCACAGCATGAGCACCTCCACTTTGGCTTGATCTGCCACACTCCCCCATACTGAAAAGAAGGGACCACTGAAGGAAGGCCTTCATTGTAAACAGCGTGCCCCCACCTGCAGGAGTCCATTCTGGTTTGGTCAAATCAGCCCAAAGCAATGTTCTCTTATCAACTTCATTAACAGGGAATGGAGGAGGTATGTAGAAGTAGAATGCATGCTTCTAGTTTGTTTTCATTTCATTTATTTATTTATCCAGTGCTAGAGATCGAACCCAGGGCTTCACACATACTAGGCAAGCACTCTACCACTGAGCTACTTCCCCAGCCTTGTGCATACTATTCTTTTGTGTGGTACTGGGGAATGAACTCAGGAGCATATTACTTCTGTGCTACAACCCAAGCTCTATTTTATTTTTATTTTGAAACAGGGTCTCGCTATATTGATGAGAGTCTCACTACTTACTGAGGTTGGCCTCCAACTTGTGATCCTCCTGTCTCAGCCTCCCAAGTACTGAGATTAGAGACACATACCACCATGCCTGGCAACTATTCTAAATTACTTGAAATGAACAAGATGTGGTGGTGCATGCCTGTAATCCCAGTTCTTGGGAGGCTGAGACAATAGAGTTCCAGGTTTAAGGACAGCCTCAGCAATTTACTGAGACTCTCTTTCAAAATAAAAAATAAAACAGGTCTGGGGGTGTAAGTCAGAGGTAGATCACCCCTGGGTTCAATCCCTAGTACCCCTAAAATAAATAAATAAATTACTTGAATAATACTATGCACATCACTATTCTGTTTTCAAAACAACACTCTTTATTTCCCTCACTTAATCTGTGGCAAAGACATTGAATAAAATAAATGACGAGGGCTCTGGTCTGGAGATTTCTGGCACAACCAAAAGCTTATTGGGCAGGATCTTGGCAGGAAACAGATGGCAGCCTTTCCCCATCACTGAAAAGGGAGGACAACAGAAAGTCCTCATTATAAACAGCTTCATGCTCCACTACCCAGGCAGCCACACACTCCTTTCTAACAAAACTGACCATCCCCAAAAGGAAAACAAACTTAAAGATAGACCTGTGTCACAATATCCCCACGTGATCCTCGGAAGACAACAGTACTGTCTAAACACAGAGCTTCCAAATTAGTGTTTCAGAGTCTCGTTTAAAAATAGGAACAGCCCATGAGGAGTCACTGAACATTTGAAGAAACCCAGACATGAAAGAACCAAACAAAGAAACGAGCAGGGACAGAAAAGCTCAGGAAGCAGGAAAAAATAGATATAGATACAGATACAGATATAGATATAGATATAGATATAGATATAGATATAGATATAGACATTCTCAAAGTTATAAGAGAATATATTTCCTCCAGGAGAAAAGAACTAATCTCATAAAAAAGTGGGGGAGTAGTCACAGGACAAAAACAGCCCTGGGAAGTTAATATTATGATAGCAAAAATAAAATAGGCAGCCAGGCATGGTGGCAGATGCTTGTAATCCCAGTACTTGAGAGGCTGAGGCCGGAGGACCCGGGTTCGAGGCCAGCCTCAGCTACTTAGTGAGGCTCTCTGCAACTTAGTGAGACACTGTTTCAAAATAAAAATTACAAAACAGGCCTGGGGGTGTAGCTCGGAGGTAGAATGCCCCTGAGTTCAACCCCCAGTACAGCAAAAAAAATAATGTTAAAAAATAAAAATAAAATAAAAAAGCAATACAAGAATTGAAAGGTAAAGAAGAATGTTTCTCAGAGAATAAATGAAAAGGCACAGAGATTTAAAAAAAAATAAGAAAAGGATACAAATACAAGGCCAGAATAGAAATTTAAAAGCCCATTGGTAGGAATCCCAGAAACAGGAAAATGGAGAAAATAGAGGGACTAGTAATGTAAGAATATCCTCCAAACTCAAAGGTGAGGACATTCAAAAAGAATTCCCTCCCAGCACAATGAATGGGAAGAGACCAACATCAAAGTTCAAAACAAGAGGGGCAAAAAAGCTGGGTGTGGTGGTGCACGCTTGTAATCCCAGCATTTGCGAGGCTGAGAACAGAGAATTCGGTTTCTTGGGCAGCCTCAGCTACCTAGTGAGGCTCTCCGCAACTTAGTGAGACCCTGTTTCAAAATAAAGAATAAAAATTAGGGCTGGGGGTGTAGCTCGGAGGTAGAATGCCCCTGAGCTCAATCCCCAGTACCGAAAAAAAAAAAAAGAGAGGGGTAAAAAGAAGATCCTAAATATCCCTACAAAGAAAAATAAATTGTCACAGGTTCCCAGAAAGGGGACCTTGAAGAGCTAGAAGACAATAAGGCAAAGGCTCCATACTTTTGAGGAAAAATTATTTCCAACCTAGCAATGTAAGTCCAGCCTGAGACTCAATTATGAACAAAAGGAAGCTAAATGTACTCTCCTCCCGGAATTCAGGCTGTCATTGCGACACGTCTGTAATGACAAAACCCTCCTGTAGTTCAGGACTTCCTTAACGTGCTGTGGAGAAGGGCAGGAATCTTGTCTCAGAAGGCCCAGTGAGATACGCAGAGATCAGCACCGTATTTACAAGTCTGAAATTCATAGATATTCCTGTGCATTTTTGAAGTGAGAATACTTATACATCTAGAATGTTTTATTTCTACCTGATGACTCAATAGACTGCCAGAATTACTGTCTCTTTTGTAAACCGTCCTATTACCAGTAGATGAAGCCCCTGAAGATATAGGGGGAGGGAAAGAGGGTGGAGTGCTTCTTGAATGAAACATCGCACAAGACTATAGACACTCAAAAAATTGTCCACTGATTGGCTGAGGGAATTATAGATTCAAAAGACTTCTGGCTAAGAGATACAAAGTGAACAGAAGCTAGATTCTCTAAATGTGCTTTAAAATTCTGATTTGATTATGTGTATTTATTCTATCTTTTTTGGTCAGAGAATCATTCTAATGATAGGAAGAAGCTGGGCGTGGTGGCGCATGCCTGCAATCCTAGTACCTGGGAGGCTGAGACAGGAGGATTGCAAGTTTGAAGTTGGCTTCAGCAACTTAGTGAGGATGTCAGCAAGTTAGTGTGATTTTTGTAGAGGTGTAGCTCAGAGGTAGAATGTCTCTGGGTTCAATCCCCAGTAACACACACACACATACACACACAAATTATATGTATGTTTTTGCTATCATTGTGCTATAATTTGTGTGTGTGTGTGTGTGTGTGTGTGTGTGTGTGTGTGCGTGTGTGTGTCACTCGGGATTGAACCAAAGGTCATTCTACCTCCAGCTATACTCTCAACTCTTTTATTGTTTTATTTTCAAACAGAATCCACTATGTTGCTGAGGGTCTCATTATGTTGCTAAGACTGGTCTTGAACCTGTGATTCTCCTGTCTCAGCCTCCCAAGTACTGGAGTCACAGGTGTGTACCACTGCATCTAGCATATATAAATTTTAATGGATTTTTAAAAGGGATCTTTCTGATATCTAGGTCTATGCTATTTTAAACTCTTCTCTCACTTCTCAAATACTTTTTTTTTCCTTCAGACATTACAATTTAGCACCTTCTGAATGTTGGCCCTTCAAATGATATTTTTACAGATTGGAGCTATCCTCCTATCCATTCTTGGTTAGATTTCTCCTTTTGTTTTCCTTGCTTTATATTCATCTTTTTTTTTTTTGAAATGTGGGCATGCTCAAACACAATCTGAACATCTAAGGCTTGAAGGACTGGCCAGCCATCCTCTTTCCAGAGTCACTAAAGATTATAATGATGTAATTTAGTCTTCTGAGAAGTTCCTGCTCACTGTCATTGTCAGATGAAAGCAATAGCATAGAAGTGGTGGATCAATCTTTGCAGGCTGTCTTTCACCTGTTGCAATCTGTAGGATGTAGCAAACCTCCTGATGGCCAGTGAAAAGGGCACATGATTGACCTCCTGAAAACTGTTCTTACTCTTCTGATTTTTTGATGGATCACAGCCTCCTTTGTCCTGGAAGTTCAAGATTTACCCTCTGTCACACTGGCTTTCAACCCTTGGGTCTCCATCAACATCCTCACTGCTATAATCCAAAACAACTGACCGCAAACTTAGAGGAAGGAAGCTTTATTTGCTCAGTTTTTTGTTTTGTTTTGTTTTGAGATTTGGGCTTCAATCCACTTGAACCCAGCATCTGTGGCTCTCAGGTCATGGTGATTGGAAGCAGAAAACAGGAAAGAGCAAGAGTCTTCTCTCACATCATGGAGGCTGGAAGCAAGAGAGAGAGAGAGTAAATAAGGACATTCAAAGACAAAAGCACATCTCTAAGGCCATGTCCTCAGGGACCCACCTTCTCCAGCTACACCCGCCAGTTTGGTTACCACCCAGTAAATCCATTAGGGTAGATTTACCCACTGATGTGATTACAACCATCAAAGACGTAATTACATCAACTTTCAACATCAATATCTGAGCTCTTCAGGGGGACATTCTATATCTAGCTATAACTTCTGGTTATCTACATATGAGACCCACCCAGGTAGACTTTAAGGTTTGTCAGTGCTCTGTCCTCCCCTCGGACTGATAGAACTGGAATCTCTGAGTACTAAGGATGCATTAGAATACCAAACTTCATGATTAAAGGAGCAGTGTCCTAGGAGACAGGTGATAATTTGTTGTAACTTTGGTTCTGCTACATATTAACCCTAGTTCCTTATTCAGTAGCATAAGGGGGCTAATCACTTGATCCTCAGATTCCCATAGATCATATTTGCACCATGGCTCTGCCACTTATAATCTAAGTAACCTTGAGCACATTACTTACCCTCTTCTAAAGTGTGGGTGTTAGCCAGATGCACAGCTGTATTCCCAGTACTTGGTAGGCTAAGAGAGGAGATTCCCAGGTTCCAGGCCAGCCTCACGAACTTAGTGAGAGCCTCAGTAACTTAGCAAAACATGGTTTCAAAATGAAATATAAAATAGGGCTAGGGGTGTAGTAGCTCAGAGATAGAATGCCCCTGGGTTCAATGCCAGTATAAAAAAAGGGAGGGAGGGAGGGAGGGAGAGAGAGAGAGAGAGAGAGAGAGAGAGAGAGAGAGAGAGAGAGAGAAAGAATAAATGGATTCTCCTGGAGGATTAAAGATGAAGAAATAGAAGGATACAATGTATCTGAGTTGTTCAGAGACTCAGAACTCAACCAGTGGGAAGACTGCTTCTTGGCAAAAGAAGAAAAGCAGTCAGAACTCAACAGAAGAAAGACAGTAGAAATGTAGTGGAATTGGACACAGCACAGAGAGGAGGACTGAAAATAGCTCCATGAGTCTCATGGGTGAGTGGAGGGCAAAGTCAGAGCAATCTTGGTTAAACCGTGCCAGGGCTGGTGGCTGATGGAACTGCTGGCTCTCAGAGACCAACTCCAGCAAAGAAAAAGCAGATTCTTATCAAGCCAATAATTCCAGAAAACTGATGTTGCAGTCTTCTCTCAATGCTAGAATACCTCAAGATGGCAATACCCCAGACCACCCCCACAAATTGCCAAACAAACTCCTATGGTTGCAGCTGAACTTGGTCTGAGAAATGACAGGATCTTCCTGCAGAGAACCATGTGGCTACAACCTGCCTGGTAAAGTCAACTGTGAAACCACAGAGCAACCAGTCAAATCATCCAGGAAACTCCTATGGCTACAGGTGGACTTATACCTTCCTGCAGGAACCTGAGTGGCACTTATCAAGACGATGCATTAACAAAAAGCAGGATCCTGCATGGCTACAGGAAATTGCATGGCAAAGAACAGAGCCATAGGGTCTGTGAGTTAGCAAATCATCCCTGCGGAGGTGGAGGCAGGTGATACAGCTGGACACAGCAGAAATGTGAATTAATAAACAGACCCTAGGACACTCAGGCATGGGGCAAAGTAACTCAGCCAACCATGCTGCAGGCTCAGAAGGCTATAGACTCACACCTGGCAGTGCTACAAGCACCAAGGCTGGAGGTCGACTAGGTCTCACATGATCTCAGCTGCCCAGAGCAGTAGTGGTGTCTCTGGGGATAAATAACAGCCACCAATACCCCAGGCTCAGAACAATACAATCTCTCCCTGATAGAGCTTGGGCCCTAAAAACAGGGATACCAGGGATAGGCAGGGGTTCACATGATCATCACTAGCAGAGTTTGTGCCTGGTGATCACAGGGCTTCACATAATCACAATGAGCAAATCAGTGGTGGTTTCCCTGGGTCACCAAAGCTCAGCCACCCTGGGCCACAAGCTCGGAACATAGTAAATTCTGGATCTGCTGAGCTTAGGCCTAGTGACCACAGATACTGGAGGTCAATGCTCTGAAAGGTTCCTAAGTTCGTAACCAACAATGCACAGGCAGTGTCTGTGGGTCATTAAATCCTAACCAGCAGGCTACAGCCTCTGAAAGGAACATCATAGTGAAAGGATGGAAAAAGATATAATGGAGACAGAAAACAAACAGAGGTAGCAAGGTTCATATCTGACAAAGCAGATTTTAAGCTAAAAATTATCGGAAGAGACAAAGCAAGTCACTTCTTACTAACCAAAGGAACAATCCAATGAGAAGGTGTAATTAGAGTACACATTTATGCCCACAAAGTAGGCACACCCACTTTGATAAAACAAACTCTTTGGGACATTAGGTCTCAAATATACCTAAATACAATAAATTTTGGAGACTTTAACACACCTCTCACACCACTATATCAATCTTCCAGGCAAAAGATGTGTAAAGAACTGAAGAACACTATAAACCTTAGATCTAAAGAACACTATAAACCAAGTATATCTAATAGACATATACAGAATATTCCAGCCAAAATAGCTGAATACACATTCTTCTTGGATGCTCATGGAATCTTCTCCAAAATAGACCACACTCTGAGCCACAAAGCAAATACCAGAAAATTCAAAAAATGTAGTATAATTCCTTCCATCTTTTCAGATCATAATTGAATGAAAGTATAAATCAACAATAGGAAGATCAAAAGAAAGAATAATTAAAAAAACAGCATGGTATTGGCACAAAAACAGACACAGATACCAATGGAACAAAATAGAAGATACAGAAACAAATCCACATACTTATAGCAAATTGATTTTCAACAAAGGTGCCAAATATATATGTTACAGAAAAGATATCCTTTTTATTAAGTAGTGTGGGGAAAACTGGTTTTTCATTTATAGAAAAATGAAATTAAATACCTAATTCTCACCCTGCACAAGAGTCAACTTGAGATAGATCAAGGACCTGGAGATTAGACCAGAGACTTTGAAATTACTAGTAAAGGGCATAGGTACAACACTCAACATAGGCATAGGTAGAAATTTCCTCAATAAGACCTCCAAAGCTCAGGAAATTAAAACAAGAATTAATAAATGAGATGACATTAAACTAAAAAGTTTCTGCTCATAAAAGGAAACCATCAAGAGTCTAAAGAGAGCCAGGTGTGGTGGTGCACACTTGTAATCCCAGCATTTGGGAGGCTGAGACCGGAGGATCCGGGTTCGCGGCCAGCCTCAGCTACCTAGTGAGGCACTCTGCAACTTAGTGAGACCCTGTTTCAAAATAAAGAATAAAAAATAGGACTGTAGATGCAGCTCAGAGGTAGAATGTCCCTGAATTCAATCCCCAGTACTGGGGGAAAAAAAAGAGTCTAAAGAGATAGCCTAAGAATGGGAGAAGGTCTTTGTCAGCTATTCCTCTCAGAGAGGACTAATTTTTAGGATATACAATATACTCAAAAGACTTCACAGTAAAAAAAGGTTCAACTAAACTAAATAGACATTTCACAAAAGAAGAGATACAAATGGCCAATAAACACATGAAAAATGTTCAACATCGTTAGCAATCAGGGAGATGCAAATCAAAACTACACTGAAATTCTATCTCACCCCAATCAGAATGGCAAGCATCAAGAAGTCAAAAAACAACAAATGCTGACAAGTATGTGAGGACATAGCTCCTCCTCCTCCTCCTCCTCCTCCTCCTCCTCCTCCTCCTTCTTCTTCTTCTTCTTCTTCTTCGGTACCAGGGAATGAACCCAGGGGCATTCTACCTTTGAGCTACATCCCCAGCCCTATTTTTATTCTTTTTTTTAAACAGGGTCTCACTAAGTTGCAGAGAGCCTCACTAAGTAGCTGACGTTGGCTACAAGCCTGTGATCCTTCTGTCTCAGCCTTCCAAGTACTGGGATTACAAGTGTGTGCCACCATGCCTGTCTAAATAGGAACTCTTCTACACTGTTGGTATGATTGCAAATTAGCATAGCTACTATGGATATCACTGTGGTGATTCCTCAGAAAATTGGTAATGGATCCACTATATGATTCAGCTATACGAATCCTGGGTATCTTTTCAAAGGGACTGAAATCAGAATATTATAGTAATACATGCATATCCATATTTATAGCTACACAATTCACAATAGCCAAATTATGGAACAAACCTAAGTGTTTATCAACAGACAAATGGATTACAAAATCATGGGATGTAGACAC
The DNA here is from genome assembly GCA_004027655.1 of Graphiurus murinus. Classification (NCBI taxonomy): domain Eukaryota; kingdom Metazoa; phylum Chordata; class Mammalia; order Rodentia; family Gliridae; genus Graphiurus; species Graphiurus murinus. Next base: position 6,622 of record PVLC010003896.1, on the reverse strand, counting down.
AAGGGAATTCTCCTCATCAATAAAGAACAAAATTATGTCATTTGCAGGAAAATGGATGGACCTGGAAAAAATTATGTTGATTAGCCGGTTACAGAAAGTGAAGGGTCATATGTTTTCTCTCATATGCAGAAGCTGGGGAGTAATTGTGATACAAGAGAGACTTCAGATAATGGAGCAGAAAACTCAGTGGAGCCAGAGAGGTGGTATAGGGGGAAGAAGGAGAGTGGGAAGGGAGGATAATGAAGGAAACACTTCCATTGACTGTATGTATATATGTGAGAATACCAATGCCAATTTCAATATCCTATATGAGGAAGGGGGAGAGTAGAGGGAGGGAGCTGTGGGAAATGTACGTCACCAAGTGCTGTGTGCATGTATGTCACTATTATGATGAACTAACTACATTCTGATCTGAGACGTATATAATGCACCAATAAAAGTAAAAAAAAGAAATGGATTCTCCCGTAAAATATCTAAAGGAACCAACCCCAACCAGCCAATACTTTGATTTTAGCTCCAAAAGACTCAGTTCAGACTTCTGACATCCAGAACTGTAAGAGAAACCGAGTGTGGCAGTGCATGCCTGTTATCCCCATTCTTGGGAGGCTGAGACCGAGGGATCCCAGGTTTGAAGCCAGCCTCAGCAACTTAGCAAGGATCGCAGCAACTTAGGGAGACTCTGTGTTAAGAATAGAAAGTAAAATAGGGCTGGGGATGTAGCTCAGAGGTAGAATACCCCTGGGTTCAATTCCCAGCACTTCAATCAATCAATATTAAAAATAGTGCTGGGGGTGTAGCTCAGAGGTAGAATGCTCCTGTGCTCAATCTCCAGCACCACACATACTAAAAAAAAATAAATAAATTAGGATTAAAAAGAAGCTGTACGAGGATAAATTTGTATTATTTTAAGCCACAAATATTATGTAGCTTATTACAGCAGTAATAGGAAATATTACTTATCCTTGAAATTAAGGAAAATAAGTAAAAATGAAGAGGGATGATCTGCTGAATGTTTTGGGACACAATATACTTGTGAACTTTATTTACTATAATTTATTTTCCTTCTGAGGTAGGGACATGAATTAATTGAAAGGATATTTAGTTTTTAAATCTTTTGAGAAAGGAAGCTGAAAAATCTATTAAATATTTGTTGAATACTTACTCTGTACAAAATTTTGTGTATATGCTGATAGGTGGTAAATGTTAGCCATTTTTATACAATGGAATATTGGAAAGACCAAAAGTGAAAATCTATATTGTTCCCTGGTATCTACCAATCCAATTATTCAAAATTATATACATAAAAAGCTATTTATATTTTATAGATCAAGAAATTTGGTAAGGCAGTTGTAATAAATTACTTTCAAAATTACCAAAACATTTAAAAATGTATTCATGGTAATAAAGGAAGCTTTTGTTGATAGCAGGGAATTATGTAGTTTTGACTTTGTATGTATATATGTCTGTATATTCCCAGATTTAGTAAACAAAAATACAAAGCACACAGGGAGAGTGAGATAGGAGAATCACAAGTTCAAAGACAGTCTCAGCAAGTAGTGAGACTCTCATAAACCTAGTGAGACTCTGTTTCCAAATAAGAAATAAAAAATCGGGCTGGGGGTGTAGTTGAAGGTAGAATGCCTCTGGTTTCAATCCCCAGTACCACAATAAATAAATAAACAAACAAACAAATAAATAAATAAATAGATAAATAAGGCCTCCTGTATTTTATTTGGCAATTCTACTTATTTGACTACTGGTAATAGTAGTACAAGCAATCTCCACTTTTTATTTGAGTGGATTTATGAAAATCACATCTGAAGAAAGAACTGTATAATAAAGATAAAATTAATCTCTCTGAACATAAGCTTCTACTTACCCAGAAATCACCATTTGTATTATCAGATACCACTGTACATTTGTCAATTAAAATGCAAATTGAGGCTATTTTTTTCTTGATGAACATACTTCAGAGATGGATAAAACTCATGAATAACTGATTAATGGTAAAAGATGGTATGTGGGTTTTAATGACATGTTAGATAAGTAAATCAGTGAAATTTGAAGCAGGAAAAGGAATAAATGGCTGCATAATTATAAGATGCTGTATGGATTAGACAACAGCAAGGCCTCTCCTTGGGGGAATTTGGCACACAGGGCTATTTCTAGGAAGTATTGGGGCACACATAATCACATTATATGCTTTCTTCTCTTCCTAACCATCAATTTTGTCCAGCTGAAATCTAGTTAAGTAAATTTTCAAGGCTCCCTGGAGGAAAAGGAAAGGTCACCAAGAGGCCCTCAGGAGCTGGGGGCGGGTGGTGGGGGGCAGTGTTGCTGCTTTAGAAATTTGGAGAGTGAATATAGAATGGGGTATCTATAAACCTTTTTATTTTTGTCCAGCAATGGGCCCCTCTAAGACAAATGACTGATGCCATCTGTGTGGTCTAGGAATGCTCCACACATGGAATAAAGAAACTGTAAAGTGTGGCTGGTTGTAATTTATAACTGAGATGCCAGAGCTCCAATAGTTAGAGATGTTGAGGGAGGAAGAGATCAGTCATGTGGTACTTGAAAATAATAGACTTACGTTAGCTATCAACAATGTTCAAAAGAATCAGCCTCAAGATGTTTCTATCCGTCAGTTCATGCCATGCCCCTGCTCTCCTGCTTTGTCTTTGTTTTGTTTTTGTGGTACTTCGGATTGAAACCAGGGGCATTCTACCTCCAAGCTACAACTCTAGCCCTTTTTATTTTTATTTTGAAACAGGGTCTCACTAGGTTGCTAAGAATCTTTTTTTTTTTTTTTTTTTTGCGGTACTGGGGATTGAACTCAGGGGCATTCTACCTCCGGGCTATACCCCCAGCCCTGTTTTTTATTCTTTATTTTGAAACCAAGTCTCACTAAGTTGCAGAGTGCCTCACTAAGTAGCTGAGGCTGGCTGCGAACCTGGATCCTCTGGTCTCAGCCTCCCAAATGCTGTGCTAAGAATCTTACTACATTGCTGAGGTTGGCTGTGAACCTGTGATCCTCTGGTCTTAGCCTCCCAAGTAATAGATTATAGGCATGTACCACCATATCCAGCCTCTCCTGGTCTTTTGATGTTGTCACCCTATGTTCTTACACCCTGGTCTTGGACACAGCGCACACTCAGCAGCCCTTCGTCCTAGCCTTAAATCTGGACGATGCCGTTTTGCATCCACCCATTCTCCCCTGTCCTCCTTCCAATTCACTACCAACAATATTGAGAATCCAGAGCTGGTCCTCATTCCTGGCTTTTTTATTACTCTCCACTATAAACATTAATTTTGCTTTGGTCTCTAATTCTATGTGATAGGCATCAAGTGAATTATATGAAAGTTTTGTTCTTAGTGTGTTTGTGTATTTATGTGTGTGTGTGTGTGTGTGTGTTGCTGAGGATTGAACCCAGGGGCATTTTACCTCCAAACTATACCCTCAGCCCTATTTTTACTTTGAAACAGGATCTCACTAAGTTGCTGAAGCTGGCTTTGAACCTGTGATTCTCTTGTCTCAGTCTACTAAGTACTAGGATTTACAAGTGTGTGCTGCCACACCTGCCCAGTAAATATATTAGAATGGAACCACTTGCACTGTAATTTTGATATATAGTCATTAACTTTCAAGCTTGAGAGATAATCTTATCTTTAAATGGTTTTGGATTGATTGATTCAAATAAAGTATAAATTCTTCCCATTAAAAGATTAATGATTGAAAGAGAAGCCAAAATATAGAAAAGCAAAATCTACCTGTGGTTATACCTGCAATAGAACTTCAGGTGACAGTAGTGTTGTCACAGATTATCATATTCATCCTAAAGAAAAATAATGGTAAAAACCAGACTTGTATAATAGATGTCACATGACATTTTTTCTTTAATGAGATTGTCTTTTCTTTATTAGTCAAAAGTAATAATCCAATTGGGCATGGTGGCACACGCTTGTAATCCCAGTACTTGGGAGACTGAGATAGGAGGATCCTGGTTCACGGACAGCCTCAGATACTTAGTGAGGCCATCCGCAACTTAGCGAGACCCTGTTTCAAAATAAAGACTAAAAAGTAGGGCTGGGGATGTAGCTCAAAGGTAGAATGCCTCTGGGTTCAATCCCTAGTACAAAAAAAAAAAAGTACCTGAGGTTTGATCATTAGTGATCATTCCATACAAGGCAGAGACAGCGGAATTGCTCTGTTGTGGGTGCTTTCAAACCTTGTGACTAGCAGGTGTAGTGAGCCTGCTGTAACTCAGCAGATGTGCTACTAAAAATCATCAGGTATGCAAAGCTGAGACATAAAAAACGCAGGGCCAAGGGGGAAAATTGGATTACAAGCACAACATACAGAAACTGCCTCAGTTAAACACTTACAGAAATAAAAAGCAAGATCCCAATAAAAATGGTAGCACAATTTTACACATTTTATATGATTAAGAAATACATAAACTATATAGTGTAAAACTATATATATACTGTACTATACTATACTATTTATATGGTGTATTTCAAGGGGAAAAGTACCAATGTGTGTGTGTGTGTGTGTGTGTGTGTGTGTGTGTAACTTCTCCCCCTGGAAAGACCTGAACCTTGCAGGTAGAAGTGAGTTTCAGAACAATGATTATCATGGGTTAAATCATGCACAAGTGAGTGCAAAAATTGCACTAAATTGAAGTTGTTCCCTAATACATTAGTTACATTAGAACTGAACTGTGGTTTCAGAACAAGCTGCAGCAGATGGTAATCCGTGCAGTGATGCTTTGGCACAGTATGAACATCTATTTCTCTCCCCAACTCTTACTGGTTCTCACAGCCAGTGGCTGCCCTGGCCAAGGTCAATTATTTCAACCTCAGTTGCAAATTGCAAATGGTGACATTCTAATTTCAAAAAGGCTTCAGCATTTTTTTTTCTTTTTTCTTTTCTTTTTTTTTTTTTTTTTTTTTTTTTTTTTTTTTTGCAGTATTGGGGATTGAACTCAGAGGCATTCTACCTCTGAGCTACACCCAAGCCCCAATTTTTCTTTTTTCTTTTTGAAACATGTTCTTGTTAAGTTGCAGAGGGCCTCACCAAGTAGCTGAGTCTGGCCGAGAACCTGAGATTTTCCTGTCTCGGCCTCCCAAGTACTGGGATTACAAGTGTGTGCCACCACACCCGGCTCAGGCTTCAACATTTATAAATGAACCTTAATCTTCACAGAGAGCTTTTCCTTTTCCATATAGAGGATCATGTCACTGTTGCCCTTTGGACTATGCACAAGTATTCTTTTTATGACTGACAACTGTCCTTTCAATTGTGTGTGTGTGTGTGTGTGTGTGTGTGTGTGTGTGTGTGTGTGTGTGTGTTACTGGAGATTGAACCCATGGGCATTCTACCTGTGAGCTTCACCTAGCCCTTTTTTATTTTTTTGTTTGGGAACAAGGGCTTGCTAGGTTGCTGAGAATCTTGTTAAGTTGCTGAGGCTGGTCTCAAACCTGTGCTCCTCCTGTCTCAGCCTCCCCAGTGCTGGGATTACAGGCGTGTACCACCACACCTGGCTCTCCCAATGTCTTAAAGCCATGCTTTTGGAATCCCTCCGCCTTCTGGTGCCCCAGTTTCAGTTGTTTCTCTCATCATGTGCTTTGGAACGCCTTCCCTGTGCTGGTCAATTTCCATTGAGCAGGCTCTGATGCCGCTTTTCAGCTGAGGTCTGGCCGAGTAGACTGAGATAGTGGCCTTCCTCACTCTGCACCTCTCAGCTCTCGGTAGCAGCATAGCTTTTCTGCGAGTCACATTTTACCATCGACCCCTATTTCCACAGAAATTGCACCCACAAAAATTCCATCCAACTGCACCCAGTCTTTTTTTTTTTTTTTTTTTTGAGACCATGTATCAAGAATTACCTGCATTAAGCCAGGTGTGGTGGCACATGCTTATAATCCCAGTACTTGGGAGGCTGAGACAGGAGGATGGCAGGTTTGTGGCCAACCTCAGCTACTTAGGGAGGCCCTTTGCAGCTTAGTGAAACCCAGTTTCAAAATAAAGAACAAAAAAAATAGGGCTGGGGGTGTAGCTCAGAGGTAGAATGTCCTGGGTTCAATCCCCAGTATGGAAAAATAAATAAATAAATAAAATAAAGTATTACTTGCATTAAAACCCATCCTTGTAAGTTCACCCTGCTTGTACAGAGATTTCTGTATTCAGTTCTTTATACTAGCTATAAGTCTAAGGGGCTTCATATTTCACACAGGTTATTAATAAATTTGATCACTACAGGGCCAAGGACAGAACTTGCCCTTGATTCTGGTCATTTCAGCATTTCTCAATTATGGCATTCGTCCAGGGCTTAATCTATCAGACTGTCTTTTGCCTCTAGCTAACATTTCTCCATCTAATCCTCAAAGACATCATATGAAAGACCTTGTGAAATGCTTTGCTTGAGTCCAAATACCCTGCGTCTACGATGGGCCCCATAATTGCCCTTTCGTCACACTAAGCAAGAAATGAGGTTAGTGTGGCATCACGTGCTTTTGGTGAAGCCACGGGAGCCTTGCTATCCCCGTTTCTCTTTCAAGGAACTCACAGACTGCTCAATGTCAAGCAATTCATTCATTCACAGAACAAAAGCAGCTTTAT